>QXDU01000109.1:0-222956 GCA_003717275.1 Protomyces pachydermus | reverse complement strand
TCGTCACTGTCAAATATCTGCAGACGGACTTGATGCTGGCAGACATCTTCACAAAGGCGCTGGCTAAGGACAAGATTGAAAGGTTTTGCACGAGTCTAGGACTACAAAGCCTGCCACGCAACAACATCTTGCCACGCTCGCAGAGTGGGAGTGTTGGAGGTGATGCTACTCGCGGTCAAGATCTTACGACGTGATCGGCAGTGGCAAATCGCACGTCTATGAACGACCATCATGGAACAACACAGAAAGCAAGAGAAAGCAATAGAACAACAGATGTTCTATTGGCTTCCATGGACACAACAAATGTTCCAGCAGCTTCCATGAGCGCAAGTATATAAAGGTGGCAAGGTCTCATAGTAACATAGTAAGGAATCCCAGTATCAGCTGAACAGCGAAACACCTAAACACCCGAAGAGGACTCGCCATCAAGGTCGCCACAGGAGTATGCAAGAGGATCAACGCGCGATACGTCGCGCCTACACTGAATGCTTAAGTGCTTAGAGGTAGGCACATCGAGAGAGGGGTCTTACTCTGACGTTGTCTGTGCCCGCAGCTCTCTGCTGCAGGTTGCGTAGGGAGTCGTGGTAGACTGCCATTGGTAGTGGCCGAAAACATCGTAGTTTCATAAACTAAAACTTGACAACACCCTTTGGTACGTCCATGTCTTAGCAGCTCAAGCCCTTCTCATCAGGCATTCGCCATGCATTCGCTTCGCTCTACGTATTGTGGGCATAGATGAGACGCGTATTTCATACTCAGCTCCGACATCAGTCGTCTTCGATGGATTGGAAATACGTGACATCGCACTCCCGGTTGCTAAAGTCTGCAGGAATGGCCATTTGAGCGCCGCCCACCACGACCCCGACGCCGCATTGTCATACAGCTCATTCTCCTAGCGGACGACAACTGCACCACTGTCACCTTTGGCAGCGAAGTCCGAGTGCTCGATCCAAGCTGACCAGGAGTAGAAGGGCGTCGACTCGATACCAGTGTGCAGTGTCATCGACGATACGAACCGGTATTCGTTCTTGTTCGCCTTTGTTTTGCCAGACGTTCGGCCGATCATCGTCAATACGTCGGTCCGTTGGACATCTTTAGGGCTTACGAACTTGGTGATACTGTCTGCCTTTGTCTTCTGGAATCGACGCAATTCGATTGAACCAGTATCGTCGATCGAGAACAAAGCGCAGTCAAAGTAGAAGGGATTGTCCTCGCTTGGCAACTTAAATCTTGGAGCAAATCTTGGACAATTCTATCTCAATGGTCGGTTTTATCCTGACTGCGCTTTGTTTTTAATTCATGATACAACCTCAATCGGACTGCGCCTATTCCAGAAACACAGACTATGTCAGCAAGTTATTAAGCGCTGACCATGTCAAACGTACAGACGAATTGACTAGTTTTGGCAGGACCTCTGGCAAGACGAAAGCTAACAAAAGCGAATACATGTTCGCATCCTCTACGACATTCCATACTGGTGTCGTGTCAAAGGCTTTCTATTCGTGGGCAGCTTAGAATGAGCAGTCGGAATTCACTGCCAGAGGTGACAGTGGTGTCATTCTCGTCCGATAAAAGAAGTACCTCTACGACAATGCGGCGATCGGGATCGTGGTGCGAGGCACTCGAATGGCAGTTCCTTCAGACTTCGGCAACAGGGAATGCGATGTCACACTTTTCAAGTCCATCACCGAGGCAGCAGAGCTTTTGGGATTCGAAGTCATCGACGACGATTGATGTCAGAGCTAAGTAGGAACTACGCGCATCATGATACGACCTCAGTCGGACTGCGTTGATATCAGAAACACAGACAGTGTTAGCAAGTTATTAAGCCCTGACCATGTCAAATGAACAGACGGGTTGACTATTTTTGGCAGGACCTCTGGCAAAACGAGAGCCAACAAAAGCGAATACATGTTCGCATCCTCGATGACATTCCATACTGGTGTCGGGTCTTGGCACCAGATAAAATGTTGTAATTCGCAGCTGCAGCAGGAACTCGAGCCTCGGATCGTGCCGATACCTACATCAATCGCAGCTACAGCTAGGATAATAACGATTGTGTGATGCCAACCAAGTCCAGCGCATGACGATGTGTCTCTCATACCGTCAGAACTTCCTTGTCAGAGGATGGTGCATTACTGCAATGGCAGCCTCGAGATCCTGAATATATTTCTGAAGAGGAGACAAAGTCTGCTGTAAGATCTGGTGCATCATTGCAGGTGTCGGCACCATCGCAGCGTCTAGTGCCTACTGTCAGTGCTTCCTTGTCGGAGGATGGTGCATTACTGCAAAAGCAGCCTCGATTTACTGAAGAGGGGACATAGTATGCTGTGAGATGTTGCTCCTCGTTCACGGCGGAACAAGACTTACCACAACGGCTGGGTGGTTGTAGGAAAGGTGAGGAGACGCAGGCATGCGTACAAGCAGACGGACAACCGAGCGAACAGGGATGCAGGCAGACGAAAGACCCGCACACCTTCATACACACTCGGCTGTCGCATCAGCGCATCACTGTCCGGCTCTCCTGACCGTCGCCAGACTCACTCAAGCACCGGCGCGCTGCTCAAGCAATGCAAGCAACGATTGAAAGACCTCTGAGGACGCAAGCGCCGAGGCATCTGACCGAGGCCCGCGCCGAAGGAGTCTGTGCAACTCAACGCGTCGAAGCAGCACTCGAGACCGCTTGTTTGCACGCATCTGCCTGCTTACCGTCAGTATCATTGGCAAGGTTGAACCAGTTCACCCGCGTCAACTTCATCCAAAGATTGAGCCAACATACGACGAAATTGTGATTTTTGCAGCATCACACACAGCCGGACGAGTCGGTGCAAGAACCATCTTTTCGAAACTTTGCCTGGCCAATGGAGAAAATTGTCTTCAATAGCAGCAGTGAAGCGTTGCACCTCACAGGATTCTGGTTGCTAAATCAGCTCGATGCACAGACTGGATGCGCAGAATGCGGTTCAATGCTAGCAGCAGTCTCAGAATCAAATCAATTAATTTGCTAAGGCTGTTATGCTAATTTTCAGCTCGTTCATGCTGAATAAGGCAGCCCGACTTAATGATCACTCGTCAAGGTCTCCAGCTCTATCCCATCAAGAAGATCGCTCATGTCATTGCTAGCTTTGCGGAGCGGCGTGTGAGCCTTGGGTGAGACTGTCGTTGAGAGGGCAAGTTTCAGTTTATTGACCCTTCCGGCGTGCTCTTCCTTGTCTTCCGCAAATGATGAAGGCTCGATAGATCCTTTGCTAGTGTTTTTGGTCGACAAGATCGCTGAGCTCTGTGACTCTTTCGCATGCAGAGGTAGCTGTAGTGATGAATCATTCGCCTGGGTATCCCATTCTTCACCAGTATCGTGCCCACAATCGTCAAGGCGGGCACTTTGAAGTAGGCTCTGCATGATGATCTGCGAGACGGGAAGTGTGATTTGCGTGTGAGTTGATTTGGATACAAGAGGCTTTGCGTCGGCTTGTATCAAATCGGTAACGCTTTGACGTGTCTGGTCGCGTGCAGCAAAGACAGTCGTGCATAAAGAGGTGGCAGCGTGCAGATCTAGCAGCGATCTAGCACTCGTCAAATCATGGTGGTCTGCTGCAGCTCCTAGGATAAGAGTGACCAACGCGGAAGCCAGCGGTTCCTGAATAGTGCCATGCGTAACAATGTGATAAAACATTGAGACAAAGCCAGCAAAGTGCTTTAATTCAAGAACGACAGCGAAGGTTTTAGCCAGCACGAACCATGCAAGCAAGCCATTCGCGTCCTCGCAGCTGCATGCGGCGCATCGAGACATCGCCACCTGAAATTTCTTGAGCAATAGTTCCGTGTATTGGAGTTCGTCTGTTGAGGAAGGGGTCTGAAGATAGTCAGAATGCAAATACTGCAGAAGGACATCGACAAATTCCACCCGCAGAGCACGCTCCTTGTGTTCAAGCAGATGTAATGAACCGATTCAATGATTTATGGAGATGCGCTGGTGCGTTTCACCCGGTACGGTGAACGGAAGGGCAGCCTTCATTAGATAGGACAAGACTTCCAATTGAAGGAAATCGTAGAGTGTCTGGCCCGTATTGTTTTCTGTCGCGGGTGAGCTCAAACTCCCGAGAATTGACTGGCGAAGATCAGAGAGCTGCCCTTCATAGTAAGAATGTGATGAAACTGAGCCAGCCGTTCGGACGAAACGAAGTAGAAAGTCTGCCTTCTCATTGCTAGCTCGGCCAACTCCCTCCTCCCTGACCAGTCTAATACTGTGCACGACACTGAGAGCGGTCGCAGAATCTGTCATTTGCGCCAGCGTACGCGCAAACGTCATGAGGGTCTCTAAGACGTCCACAGTCGAGAGGCCGATCAGACTCACCTTTGACGTCAGTAGCCCTTGTATCCAATACAACAATGAGCTTTGCTTTGCGTCTGGCCAGGATTCGGTTGCCATACTCACCAACTCCCTCAAGCATATGCCAAGAATGTGAAAGCGAAGGTTGATCGGAGCCCAGGCTGTAGCAAATTGTATAATAGTACTAGCCCAGCCGCTATCATACATCTGATGTGCTTGAAAGAATGATAGGATCTCGATAGACGCGGCACGAATCTGTGTTGCATCATTCGTATCGAACAGAATTCGTAGTGTTGGGAGAGCAGAAACCTGTACTTGCCATTCCGCTGACTCGCATCCGGATTCTGCTTGAACCATTTGTGGGCTAGTAACAGTGGGTCTTGATGCCGTCGCAGACATTGAAGACAGGCGCCGCTCATGTTTGGCAAGATCAACAGACCTACGTTGAAAGCTCGCACGCAGACCATAAAGGGCATCTTCCGTGGTAGTGTACAAAATCTCGAGAGAAGAGCGGATGAGAGTTGCAATCTGTATTTGCGCATTTGGGGCCGTACGACAAGGCCTCAAAGAAACGCTCAAATGAGCCTGGACTGGGTCGACAAATGCGCAGCAATTACATGGAAGATCGTTTTGACGTGAGCCCTTGAACGGTGATATCGGAGGCGAAATCATTGCTTGATGATCTGTGCTGGCTTGCTTGTCTGCTTTGACAATGGTCCGTCGAACGTCTGATCAGTGTAGACAGCCTGTACGCGAGCGGTGCTAGCGTTACCTGTTGACGTCGCCATCAGGCATAGAGGACCCATTGCCATACTCCACGGATACATGGATTGATGCGCTGTGCCTTCCAGAAAGGTCAGCCTAGATCTATCATAATTGCGCATGCTGATGGTCGGTAGTCAATTATGAATTTATGACGCTGAGCTTGCTTGTCATGATTCTCACGCTCGTCAAACTAGTTCTACAGGCTCGCAAATGGGTCCGCTATCTCAACCAAACCTCTAAATGCTTGAATGGCTATGACAAAGACGCAAACTGAACTGCAATATAGGCCTGCCACAGCTGTCACTTTTAAGGAGTCTCGCCTGTTTTCACTCGAGTCATCGCCCGCTGCGCATCCTGCCACTGCAGCAGCAGTACTACATACTGAACAGTGGACGCGCGCCTTCGCGCCAACAGCGCCTTCGCCGCTGGATCCGACGTACTCTAATCACGAGGAGCAGTTGAGCCCCTTAGAGTTTTCTGAGGACTACAACGATGCAGAAGATGCTATTGACAGCATCATTGTTCCGCTACTCCAAAACAATTTCCAACATATGGCCTTTGTCGTCACGCTTGTTATGCACAAGCAAGAAGCCAAAATTCTTGTTGGCGTAACAGACCCTGCAGCTGTGCTTCCGCACCTTGGGGTAGAATATGGCGGCCTGGCAATCTTGCTGGTGCATGCCACAACGGAGTCCCGCACTACTCCAGTCGGACTCGACCTGGTCAAGCGCACGGCTGACAGGAACATTGGTGCCAGCATATCAAGCTTGCGCTCGAGAAATGCCGGCACATTGGGCATGTTCGTGCGCCACCGACCAACGAAAGCAGTTTGTGGCTTGACGGCTTACCATGTTATATCGGACAACCATGCTGTGGTCTGCCCAGCAGAAGGGGATGCTCAGCCATTGGTTGAGTATCTGCAGAGTTTCCTCCCAGCATTAGAAAAGGTTATCTCTTTCAGGCAATCAAAACACCTTGACTCCGCCATGGAGCAGGACAGCTTGAACAAGATGAGGAAGCAAGTTGCGGCTCTCGACACAGGCAAGACTTTTGGCCGCGTTTTGGCCTTTGACTTTCATGCTCCGACACGCGATGAGCCTTTTTACTCAGATTGTGCTTTGTTTGCCGTCGAAGAAGCTGAAGCCATCGATTTCAGACGTTTCATGGCGGATGATCCAGCCTGGAGTGTCACCCGCTTCTTGAGTCCAGACAATTCACAGGTCAAGCGAAACGACAGGCTGACCATGATGGGCCGGACGTCTGGGCGGCAAGTGGCAACAAAGAACGAATACATGTTGAGATTGTCTATGAACATGCACACAGGACTGTTGTCCGAGAAATTCAATTGTTGGGGGGCGTGGGATGAGAATCACAGATTCACGGCTGCTGGCGACAGTGGCGCTGTGATCATGAAGGAAGAAGAGGGAGGTAGGGCAGCGGTAGGGATTGTTGTTGGAGGAAGCTTGCTCACTTTGTCGGCCGAACATGGGCATAGACAATGTGACGTGACATTCTTTCAACCTGTCACGGAAGCAGCTCATCTGCTTGATTTTGAAGTTCTTGGGTATGATTTTCCTTAGGTCTGCTGTCCTCGAAGTTGCCTAGCACGGCCAGCAATACGAGTCAAGTCGTCGAATCGTTTTTACCTGTCAAAAGAGACTGTGGTGGCGGTCTAACAACTTGGGAAGAGCCCGGTTTCAGGTGATCCGGTGTGGAGATCCATAGCAATAATCATGCTATCCGGCCTGTCCGGCAGACTGAAAGCCACGGCGGTTCCTCAAAACCTTTTGGAGAGATCACCAGGCAGACCTTTTGACTGCGAAGACAGCAACGCTTAGTCTAAATTGCCGGGCCTAGCATATGTAAACATCTAAGCTTGCTTTGCCGTGTTGACAGTACCTAGAATTACTGCCGTGGATGGAACCTTCTGTGTTGATGTAACAGACTCTGTCAATGGCTCGATAGCCACTTGGAAATATTTTCGCATGCGACGTCAGGCTTCAGCAAGGTCGCCAGATCACGCCTTGGTTCGAGCAGTAAGAATCGATGAATACAAAGCTGTATATTTCATGTCACAACACTCTTGAATTTTGGAGGTGGCAAGCAGTTGCTCGGCCGGCTAGCTCCAGGAACGTGGCCAGTCTGATTGTGCGGGATCCTACGCCATTTCACTCGACCTGCTCAATCTTTCGACGATTTCTGCGATTGTCAAGCAAAAGCTTAGCCTCATTGAAGATCTTTTGAAGGTCAGAGCGCGCCAAGATATCGCAAGACCTGAAGCTGTACAAGTGAGTGGCCTTGCCTGAGTACCATTATTTCGTGCCTACTAGTCTTTTGAGATGGGCTGCTGAGCACTACCTTACCAGAGATGCGTGAACAAAAAGCAACGACGGTGTCACGGCTCGGTCATTAAGATGCCGCGCTGGTCTCCCCACCAAACACATCCGTTTTCCCGTACATAAATACTCTCGCGCCCAGTTCGTAATGTCCTGTCATAGCCTCTCCAAGTCCAGTCATCCCCCTGCCATGAACCATAGAGCAAGAGAACCCATACAATCACAAGGCATAGTCTTTCAACAAGTGAAACAAAGGGAACCTGAAGAGCGAGGTTCTAGTGCGCAGGACAACATGGCATTAATAGTCGTATGCTGAAAATTGTAGGCAGAGCATTTTCTAGCTTTGCTCTGTCTATTGTTGAGGTAGCGAGCCAAGGCATTCACGACCGACCCAATTTGGCAGCCTGACTTGCGATGGCAGACTTGCCCAATGTCGCTTTGACGTCAAGTGGGCGTGTAAAAGAAGAATCCCGCCTTGTATCACATTGCGAACTGACACTCGAGCTTGCTTGGCTGGAAACGACGCACCCGGCAGAAAGACTGAGTGTGGGATTGTTAGAATTGCCGATGGCTGCCCTCTTTGACTGATTTTTGTCTGTCCTTCTGCATGCACGGAAAGTACAAGAGAAAAGCTCAGGCAGTGTAGCAAATGTTTCAAAGGGATGTTCAGTATTGAATTCCATTGCGATCGTGAAGCGATACCCAACGACCCTTGCTTCGCCGGTGTTTGCGTGTAAAAAATACCGCGGAAAACTTCCCGTGTGTGAGCTAGACTGGCATCGATCCTCGGCCATCCGCCTTGGATGTCGTTCCTTGCCCCGAGTATGACATGACGCTCGTGCCCGCTGCAGTATGTTGCCATGCGAGATGAGGTTGAATTAGCACTGGCTTCTACTTGTGGCGGCTAGATTGCCGCGACACTGATGCTGACCCTGGTTCTTTTAAAGGTCTGATTCTTGATCTGCTCTGCTTGCAGAGTGCGCCAATGACCAGAGGCTGGAAGGTCGTTGACAATTTTCGTCCCCATCGTACAGAGCTTCACAAGTGAGGTTTATCGTGCCCAGCGCGCTGCGGATGGAGGCTGAGATGCATATAGGACATACATGGCGCTAGCAGAAATGTACTCAAATCTGCCATCTGCGCAGAAGCAGAACAATCATGCTACCAATGAAAGCGGAGAATTACGAGGGTCAGATTGAGCAATTTTGTAGCATCGAGACTCGTTTGATGCCCTCTTGACCATTGTGAAGACAGTCTGTGGTGCGCGACTGGCCTAGGAACGTCTGCCAGTGCCGGTTTTTGTCAATCCAATACAAGTCCAATACAAGTTCAAGAAGGTTTGTATACATGGTGTATGTAGGCCGGCCGTCTGCCCGGAGCTAGTTGTCTTTGGCAAGCAAGCTGAGCTGTAGCGAGGAGTCAGCTTCGTGAGATCAAAGTCGCGCGGTCATCTCCACTACGTTGGAAAGCGACTAGACTCGCAATCGACGCAAGCAAGCGCCTCGTCTCTTCACCCAGCATGCTGTCGTCTTGATTCAGTATGGAGGCGCTCTTCTCTGATCTCCGCTCGAGGTATGAATAGCAGGCCTTTGCTGTCCTTGTTAACACAGCAGAAACACCGAAACCCGCTTACGGGCCGCAAATGACCTACGAGACTATGTAAGGTGTACGACAGCCAGGATCTCTGCTAATTGCAGGTCATTGCTACATCGAGAGAGCTGTCTGGCGAAGCATTCACGCGATTCAACAATGAGATCAACAAGAAGATTTTCGAACTGATACATTCTCATGACAATCATGAGAAGTTGGGTGCCATTGTTGCAATTGGTATGAGTCGCATTCTCAAAGACTGTGCTGACAGCAGACCGGCTCATTGAGTTCGAGAGCGAGGACGGTAACACAAAGATTACACGATTCGCCAATTATTTACGCATCGTCTTGCCTGGCAACGATCAGCAAGCAATGACACTTGCGGCAAAGGCACTTGGAAAGTTGGCCGTCAGTGGAGGCGTTTTGACGGCAGAGTTTGTCGAGTTTGAAATCAAACGTTCTCTAGAATGGCTTCAGGGCGATCGCAACGAGAATCGGCGGATGGCTGCCGTCCTGGTCATTCGAGAGTTCGCCATCAATGCGCCTACACTGATCTATTTTTACGTCTCTCAGATACTGGATCTGCTCTGGATGGCTCTGCGCGACCCAAAAGTTGTGATTCGAAATAGCGCAGCAGATGCCCTGTCTAGCTGCCTGGATATTGTCTTTCAGCGAGAAGGTGCTCTACGGACGCAGTGGTATATTCGCATACTTGATGAGGCTGATCATGGCTTCAAAAGCAGCAGCGTCGAAGTGATACACGGTAGCCTCTTGGCTTATCGGGCCTTGTTGCTCAAGGCAGGCATGTTTATGCACGAGCGCTATCGAGCAACTTGCGACCTTGTTTTGCGATACAAGGACCACAGGGACTCATTAGTCCGCCGCATGGTCGTTTCTCTCATTCCTGCCCTCGCCTCGTACAACCCAAGCGACTTCACTAGCAGCTATCTTACCAAGAGCATGTCTTACTTGCTTGCGCAGCTGAAGAAAGAGCGCGACCGAACATCGTCGTATGTGGCTATTGGAGAAGTCGCGATTGCTGTCAAGTCTGCAATGAACCCCTATCTTGATGCTATTCTCGCCAATGTCCGTGAGGGCCTTGCTACAAAAGGTCGAGCACGGCGCGAGAATGAGACGGCCATCTTTCAATGCATTTCAATGCTGGCGATAGCAGTTGGGCAAGCACTCAAGCCTCACATGCATGAGCTACTCGACATGATGTTTGCTTGTGGTCTTTCAGAGACATTGCGAAATGCTCTCGTTGATTTGGCACACCATATTCCACCTCTGCTTCCTACTATCCAAGAGCGACTGCTTAACTTGCTGTCCCTTATCTTGAGTGGCAGACCTTTTCGTCCGCCAGGGGCGCCCACTGCAATGGCCACGAGCCACCCGTCGCGCGAAGCTCGTGATGCGCTTGCAATCGAGGGTCGAGATGCTGATCTTGTGAGCTTAGCATTGACGACATTGGGGACTTTTGACTTTACAAATAACGTGCTGAATGAACTTGTGCGAGACTGTGTCATCTCTTACCTAGAAGATGACAACAGTGAAGTCCGCAAAGCAGCCGCGTTGACGGCGTGTCAGCTTTTTGTCCGGGATCCCATTTGTTTTCAAACGAGCAATCACGCAATTCAACTTGTTGGAGAGGTCCTCGAGAAGCTTCTGACTGTCGGCATCGCCGATCCAGATTCGTCAATCAGGTTAATCGTGTTGAGCTCTTTGGACGAAAGATTCGACCGCCATCTGGCTCAGGCTGAGAATGTCCGCAGCTTGTTCATTGCTCTCAATGATGAAGTCTTTGAGATTCGCCAAATCACAATCAGCATAATTGGGCGGCTCACTTATCACAATCCAGCATATGTCATGCCAAGTTTGCGCAAGACGCTAATTCAGCTGTTGACTGAGCTTGAATTTTCCGGTGTGTCTAGAAACAAGGAAGAGTCGGCGCGTTTGTTGTCTCTTTTAATCGCTGCTGCTAGCAAGCTCATCAAGCCGTATGTGGATCCAATGCTAAAAGTCATGCTGCCGAGAGCACGCGATCCCAGCCCTGGTGTGGCGAGTAGCGTGTTGGCCGCCCTCGGCGAGTTGTCCACTGTAGGTGGCGAAGATCTTCTCAATTATTTGGACGACCTGATGCCCCTGATTATCGAGACTTTGCAGGATCAAAGCTCTACCGTCAAACGCGATGCGGCTCTTCGAACTTTAGGGCAGCTTGCCAGTGCTTCTGGTTATGTCATTGATCCTTATCTCGACTATCCAGCGCTGCTCAACATCCTTATAAGCTTCTTGAAGTCAGAACAGGCGGGCTCAATTCGAAGAGAGACTGTCAAGCTTATTGGTATTCTTGGAGCGCTAGATCCCTACCGGCATCAGATGCTTGATCGAGGCCCTGAGGATCATCTTCCAGAGCAAAAGGCCTTGACACAAGATGCATCCCTCTTAGTGACTGGTATGGGACCTTCTGCAGAGGAATACTATCCGACAGTCGTCATCAGCACTTTGATGAGCATCTTGAAGGATCAGTCTTTGAGCACGCATCACACAGCCGTCATCCAAGCAATCATGTACATCTTCAAGACACTTGGCCTCAAATGCGTGCCATTCCTTTCCCAGATCATTCCGGGCTTCATTCTCGTCATGCGAACCTCATCGCCAAATATTCTCGAGTTCTACTTCCAGCAGCTTGGCATTCTCATTTCCATTGTGAAGCAGCATATTCGCAATTTCTTGCCAGACATTTTTCAGCTCATTCGAGACTTTTGGAATCCAACATCCAATCTGCAGCTCACCATCCTAGCTTTGGTTGAATCCATTGCTCGCGCGCTGGAAGGAGAGTTCAAAGTCTTTTTGCCGTCGCTCTTGCCGCTCATGCTTCAAATTTTCGACGCCGACAACTCGCCTCAGCGCATCACCACTCAAAAGGTGTTGCACGCTTTCATTGTCTTTGGCGCCAATGTTGAGGAGTACATGCACTTGATCTTGCCAGTCATTGTCCGTGGATTGGAGCGCACCGACGTGCCTATTTCCCTCCGAAAGTCTTCAATACATGCGATAGCGCAGCTCTCGAGGAAAGTCAATTTCTCTGATCTCTCCTCTCGCATCATACATCCTCTTGCCAGAGTCTTGGCGACTGGCCCACATGAGCTTAAAATGGCAGCCATGGACTGTCTTTGTGCGCTCGTCTTTCAGCTTGGCTACGACTATGCCATTTTCATTCCAATGGTCAACAAATGCCTCATTACCAACAAAATACAGCATTCCAACTACGATTTACTCGTTTCCAAGTTACTGAAGGGCGAATCGCTGCCGCAAGATTTGAACCCCGATGTGAGCTTTGGCGATCTTCGCGAAGGCGATGCAACGTCAGCAGAAATGGCGGCAAAGAAATTGCCCGTCAACCAGCAACACCTCAAAAATGCTTGGGAAGCCTCTCAGCGCTCTACAAGAGATGATTGGCAAGAGTGGATCCGCCGACTTTCGGTGGAATTGCTCAACGAATCACCGTCGCATGCATTGAGAGCATGCGCTGGCCTGGCGGGATTGTACTATCCCCTTGCTCGCGAGCTGTTCAACGCCGCCTTTGTATCTTGCTGGACAGAACTATACGAGCAATACCAAGACGAGCTCGTTCGTGCCATTGAGACCGCTTTGACTTCGCCAAATATCCCGCCAGAAATTCTCCAAGCTCTTCTCAACCTTGCTGAATTCATGGAGCACGATGACAAGGCCCTTCCGATTGATATTCGCACGCTAGGTTCCTACGCTGCAAAGTGTCATGCTTTTGCCAAGGCGCTTCATTACAAGGAGCTTGAATTTATCTCAGAGCCCAGCGCAGAAACGATCGAAAGTCTTATCAGCATAAACAACCAGTTGCAGCAGCCAGACGCTGCTATTGGCATCTTGACCAATGCTCAACAGCATGATGATCTTGAGCTCAAGGAAACCTGGTATGAGAAGTTGCAGCGGTGGGAAGATGCACTGCATGCTTATGAGAAGAGAAGCCCAGAGGAGCAAAAGACATTTGCCGTAACAATGGGCAAAATGCGCTGTTTGCACGCTTTGGGTGAGTGGGACTACTTGTCGCAGCTTGCACAAGACAAATGGATCCACGCTGGCCATGACGTGAGAAGGTCAATTGCTCCGCTCGCTGCGGCCGCCGCTTGGGGACTCGGACAATGGGAGCTCATGGACGATTACATTGGCGTCATGAAGGCTGACGCTCCGGACAAGGCATTTTTCAAAGCCATCATCTCGCTGCATCGAAATCAGTTCCCTGAAGCGCTACTACATATTACGCGTGCACGCGATCTTCTCGATACAGAGCTCACCGCTCTTGTTGGAGAAAGCTACAACAGAGCCTACAGTGTGGCAGTCCGAGTGCAGATGCTAGCGGAACTAGAGGAAATCATCACATACAAGCAAAGCAAGGATCTGCCTGCTCGCCAGGCGATTATGCGGAAAACCTGGATGAAGCGATTGAAGGGCTGTCAACGCAATGTTGAAGTATGGCAGCGCATGCTCAAGGTGCGGGCCCTCGTTATTTCTCCAGGAGAAAACATGGAGATGTGGATCAAGTTCGCCAATTTATGTCGCAAATCAGGTCGTCTTGGCTTGGCAGAAAAGTCGCTCAACTCGTTGCTACCAGAAGGTTCTGTCGCTGGAGATTTGACCCTTGCGCAGCCTCGCGTTGTCTATGCTCATTTGAAGTATCAGTATGAGACGCAAGACAAAGCATTGGCTTTGAGCAAGTTGCAAGAGTTCACCACGCGCATGTCTGCAGATCTAGGTATGGATGAGCGCACCATCAAACAGACTTCTGCTGTTCGCCAAGAGTCGCTGCAGACTGATGTTGCAGACTATTACAAATTGCTCGCTCGCTGTTACAATAAGCAAGGCGAGTGGCAGGTTGCCCTCGAGCGGGATTGGACAATCAACAATACAGAAGAAGTCTTGCAATCATATCACTTGGCGACGCAATTTGATAAAGATTGGTACAAAGCCTGGCATTCTTGGGCTCTGGCCAATTTCGATGTCATTCAGCAGGCAGAGGCAACGGATGAGGGCATGACGCATGATATGTATGCCAAGCGTATCCGGCCAGCTGTCCAGGCATTCTTCCGGTCTATTGCACTGAGCAGCGGCAATTCACTGCAGGACACGCTCCGATTGTTGAGCCTGTGGTTCAAGTACGCCAACAATCATGAAGTGAGCCAAGCTATCACTGAAGGATTCACCACTGTCAGTATCGACACTTGGTTGGAAGTCATTCCTCAGCTGATTGCCCGGATTCATGCGGCCGGCGCCAATGTCAGAAGACTCATTCACCTACTGCTTGCAGACGTGGGTCGAGCTCATCCACAGGCATTGGTTTATCCACTGACGGTTGCGTCCAAGTCTCAGAGTGCATCACGTCAAAGAGCCGCTCTCGATGTCATGGATAAGATGAAAGTCCACAGCGCTATACTTGTCGAACAGGCTGAGCTGGTCAGCCACGAGCTGATTCGTGTTGCAATTTTGTGGCACGAACAATGGCATGAGGGCTTAGAAGAAGCTTCGCGCCTCTATTTTGGAGATCGCAATATCGAGGCAATGTTTGCTACGCTTGAGCCACTCCACGAACTACTCGAGCGCGGCCCAGAGACCTTGAGGGAAACCTCGTTCAACCAGGCGTTTGGAAGAGATTTGCAGGAAGCGCGAAGCTGGTGTGCTAAATACAAGCGCACTCAGGAAACGGCCGACTTAAATGCCGCCTGGGACCTCTACTACCAGGTGTTCCGCAAGATTAGCAGGCAATTGCCCCAGCTCACCACATTAGAGCTCCAATACGTCTCTCCAAAGTTGCTTGAAGCCCAAGATTTAGAGCTCGCAGTGCCTGGCACATATCACTCTGGTCGTGAAATCATCAAGATTGGCAGCTTTGCATCAACATTCAATGTCATCACTTCAAAGCAACGTCCTCGTCGGTTGACAATGAAGGGTAGTGACGGCAAAGATTATCAGTATGTGCTCAAGGGTCACGAGGATATTCGACAGGATGAGCGTGTCATGCAACTATTCGGATTGGTCAACACCTTGCTTTCTATTGACTCTGAGAGCTTCAAGCGCCACCTCAACATTCAACGGTATCCCGTCATCCCGCTGTCTCCCAATTCTGGTCTCCTGGGCTGGGTGCCTGATTCGGATACACTGCATGTTCTTATCCGTGACTATAGGGATTCGCGTAAGATCTTGCTGAATATTGAACACCGATTGATGCTTCAAATGGCGCCAGATTACGACAATTTGACCCTCTTGCAAAAAGTCGAGGTGTTTGAATATGCGCTGGACAACACGACAGGACAAGACCTTTACCGCGTCTTGTGGCTCAAGTCGCGCAGTTCCGAGGCATGGTTGGATCGTCGAACCAATTACACACGATCTCTTGCAGTCATGTCCATGACAGGTTACATTTTGGGTCTGGGAGACCGTCACCCATCCAATTTGATGCTTGACCGCTACACAGGCAAGGTTATTCATATCGATTTCGGAGACTGCTTTGAGGTTGCTATGCACCGAGAAAAGTTTCCTGAGAGAATCCCTTTTAGGTTGACACGTATGTTGACCAATGCCATGGAAGTCAGTGGTATTGAAGGATCTTTCCGCATCACTTGCGAGCACGTCATGCGTGTGCTTCGAGAAAACAAGGAATCACTGATGGCCGTGCTGGAAGCATTTGTATACGATCCACTCATCAACTGGCGACTTTTGACCACCGGTCCAAGTCCGGGCGATGGGCAAGGTCGTCGCACATCTGTTGGCGAAGCGGATGGTGAGGTTGACGAGAACCTAATGGCAGTGCGGAGGACACGACCTGATGAGAGTGAGCAATTGCGCGAAGCTCAAAACAAGCCGGAGGTGCTGAATCAGCGCGCAGTCAATGTGTTGAACAGAGTGTCAAACAAGCTCACGGGGCGGGATTTCAAACCAGACAATGAGCTTGACGTCAAGATTCAAGTGGAGAAGCTCATTCAGCAAGCGACGTCGTTGGAGAATCTATGTCAGGCATACATTGGGTGTAAGGAACTCTGGGTGCATCGAACAATACTAACGACCAGGGTGTGCATTCTGGTGACGAGACACCTCGTGTTTGTAAGCGTCTGGATCAGAGACGTAAGACACAAATGCAGGAGCCGCGTGCCCTGTCTAGTACCCAACATCTTATAGACCCCTTTTGCTGGTAGCACGGTGAAGCCTACTTTGCAGCCACTTGAATGTCTCTACTCCTGATATACCATCGTCTGGCTAGTCGACAAGGGGCTCTATGTCTAGCAATTGAGCGATGTCGAGAATATTCTGGAATAGGCTCAAATCAACCACTCTTCTTCCATGTTTTGTTTCAACTTCGACCATCACTCCGCCGAAGAGCAGTCCGACAGCCATGGAATGTTCTGCCCAAATGACCGCGGCTCCAGAGTCTCCTGGTTGCGACACAATGTTCTGATAATCCTCATTCCACATCGCGTAACTCGGAAATTCCTCGGCAACCCCAAACGGCGTATTCATAGCAGCAATGAGCTTGTAGCCATTGAGACTCGCCGTTGTCAGCCCTGAACTGCGGCCAATCTTGAAGAGTTCCTCCCTGCCAACAAGGAGTTCTGGGTCAATAAAGCCTTCACAATATTTCCCGCCGGGACCGATGAGGTTGCTCCTGACTGTAATTTTCGTAGGGTTTGTCAGTTGTATGAGAGCACAGTCACTGTAATAGCGATTGCCACGTTCCGGCAGGTGGAAATGACCAGCAATGGCCATACCGAATCCATGCTGCCTCTTTAGCACATCATGCTGACTTTGTGCAATGGCTATATTCTCCCGCCTTAGGTCCGCCGACCGCCACTTTTGTGGACCGGTTTCGTACCAAACCAATTCGGCTTGCCACTTGGCTATGTCTGCCTCTAGCTCCTTGAGCATCAAGGCCAGGTCATCATCTGCGGGGCTGACAATGCGACACTGCTCGAATTGTGCTGGCAAAGCACGCGCAAGTGGAGCCTGTTGTGCTACATGGTAGCATGTGAGCGCGCAGATTTCCCTGTCGACTTTGCGCCGTACAAATAGGCCGAGTGTCCCGGCTTGGGCTGAGTTCGCACATGAGACGCTTGATCCAATCGTTTGTGACAGGTTGCGTTCACCAGTGGTTCGGTCTGCCGGGTGAGCATGCGTGCAAGCTGAACCTTTGAGAACGACCACGGCCAAACCGCCATATGTTGAGTCAAGGCATCCTGCCAGGCGGTCAGGTTCGTCCACCACAACCATGATGCACGGCCTACCCTGATACTCGACCAGTCCTGTGGCGTAAGTACACTGGTGGTGGCTCTGGCGCGATAGGGTCCTCAGCTTTGGCAGGATTTGGGCTGTCAGCGCTTCCTCTGCTTCTTCGAATTGCGCACTACGTGAGAGCGTGCGCAAAACAGCTTGATTCTCAGGGAAGGTGCTGATGGGCTGCGAACTGAGTGCGGCCACGACATTGGCGTTACTTGTCGCCGTTGCAGGTCTGCTGGCTGATTTCTTGCTTGACGAGGGAAAAAAGTCTGTCAACAGACTTTGCACCATGGAAGCTGGCGCAGTCCGCGGTCTGACCTGAGCACGACTCATTGGAATTGCCGAGACACTTTGCACTCTGAGTGAAACGAATCTCCCTAGACGAGGAGCAGGAGTCTTAGCAGTATAGCGTTATGTTCACCGTCAAGCTCCGGCAAAATGACCCTAGCCAGGCGACTTCACAGCGATGCAATGAGACTTCAGCACGAAGGCGACACTTTAGGATGGCAGGCCGTCTATGCTCCTTGACTCTGGTGGACTCGCCGGAGCTCGAAAGTTGAATCTGGGGGACCTCATCACGTGTTTTCAGATATGAGATGGGAGGGAGCTTGCCAGCAACAGAGGTAGCTCGGAGTCTTGAAGTCTCACGGCGCTACTGTGTAACGAAGGTTGTGGTTTTACTTTATGGTGGAATCACGTCAAGATGAGCACGTCTTACGGCGCAGATCAGCGGGTCAGCCTGTCTTTGTTCCAGCGCATTGTCGAATTGCTGCACCACTGACTACAAACCTCATCCACCCTTGGCTTGTCTAAGTTGATTGCAGATGGCCTAAATATGGTGAAATGGCACATCGAGAGAGCTCAATTCTAGTGATGATGTAACGAATCATCTATTTACATGAAGGCAGTGTAAGACTCGCCCAACGGTTCAAAATCCAGCAGTTCTGCAACATCAACAATGCTCTGGAACAAGGACAAGTCGACCCACTTGTCTGCGCCATAAGTCGTTGTCATCTTGATAGTCATGCTGCCATAGAACAAGCCCACGATCTTCCTGCCAAGGAGCACAGCAGCAACCGAATCACCCTTGGCCGAAAAGTTTGACTGGTTCTCTTCGTCCCAAGCTGCCAGTGACATAAAGTCATTGGCTTCCCCGAAAGGAGGCTGCAGAGATGTGACGAATTGTACCCGTTCAGCATGCCGTCCGGGGACCAGACGTGCGCCCAATTAGACTCAACTTTTCCCGTCCTTGCAGTTCGGCAGAGCCTGTGAAGCTGGAGCAGACTCTCTTCGGAAAAGAACTGATTGCGTTCAAGGCCGCAGTGTAGGTAATGATGACTCGCACCAGGACACAACCACTGGCGGACGACGGATTCACAGGCGTCGGAAGGCGGAAATTGGCTGCGCACACGGTGCCAATGGTACGCTGAATGATGAGTCCTTCCCGCACAGCTACGTCAGCTTGTATCCGCGCACGCAACTTCTCTACAACAGTTGACTTGGCAGGATCAGTTCCGTACCATAATAGCTGTTCTCGGTCCCTAGCGAGACCCACGACCAGCGATGCAAGCATCGGTGACAAGTAGTCATCTGCTGGCCAGACGATGATGGAGCACACAAAGCTCGAGGCTTCTTTGGCCTCCGGACTCGGCTCACTGGGTGCCGCTTGCACGACATGGTAGCAAGGCATCGTTTGGCGTTTCTTGCCGAACGTACTGCCCTAAAGTTCCAGCCATATGCGAGCCGGGCACACTAAGACTGGCCCTCATATGCCGGTGCCTATTGCGTTTCAGCGTATCCCGATGCATCCCCGCGTACGTGCTCACCGAGCCCTCGAGCTCGATGACTTTCAGCCCGCCGTAGACCTTGTCGTGCAAGTCGGCAAGAAGACCTGGTCGAGAGCTCACCAGAATGGTTGATGATCTGCTTTTGTACTTTGCCAGGCCGACAGCGTACGTCATTGGGCACGTCGAGCTAATTCTTTGCAGATACGGTGCGATCTGGCTTTCGATCATGCCCTGCACTGCATCCAAGCTATTGCTACGCATGAACGTACGCAGCAAGGCTTGGATCACCGGAGAACATGTCGGGGCATAGCTTTGCTTGCAATGCTTGGCTTAAACGCGATCCAAGATATGGTTCAAGTGCCGTGCGCGGACGCTGGTTGTGCGAGGATTTGTGGTATCAAGGTTCAATACCGCCCAAGGGAGCAGTGCAAGAACGTTTCATCATTTGCAAAGGCATAGATGTACATGAGAGAAGTGACGTTTGAAGCGAGAGGCGCGCAGATTGTAGAGTAACTCGTTGAAGTAGCGTAGCGTCGCTCTAACTCATCACCGTGCGCATATCCTGGAATTTGTTGCGACGCGACGCGACGCGACCGCGACTTCCTTACGAATCACAACACTTCAACGTATCGGACAGCCTGGCGATGGCTTCCTACGCCGCTGCTCTGCAGAATCTTGCTTCAGCTCTTGGAGGGCGCGATCAAACTGCGCCGAACTCCCCCTATGTCCTGGGCGACGATGGACTCGGCTGCTTGCGCGACTTGAAACGCTGGCTCAAGTTTTACGATGACTCTCGCGATCTCTGGGACATCAAAGCTGCCCTTGCGTCCATGAATATAGTCTCCAATGACTTGTGTCCAATCTTGGCGAGCTGGTCTCTCTCGGATGCCGACGATGAAGTGCAAAGGCGAATTTGCCAGGCGTGCGGTATGACCAAGCCTTTCCCGACGACGCGTCTAATTTCTAGTGGAGATTCTTGTTCCGTTGACCTGGCCACTGGAGCTCGACGAACAATCGAGCCAGACGAAGCATGAGCAATTTCCGAATCTGAAGCTTGCGCAAACGAGCTACAAGCGCGCTATCTTGTTCAACGCTGACTGCGACATTCTTGGCAGCATCATGCGCGTCGCATTCCCTTCTTTGGCATTAGTTCGGTCCTCCAGGAGCGACAAGGATACTGGCATCATCCGTCTAGTCTTGTATTTACTGCGAAACTTGGCAGCTATCGATGAGAAAATCAATAGATCTGACACCATCTTGGCCTTCCAGCGCGGTTATGCTTTCGACTTCATCAACGTCCTCGCCTCTGGCATGGGTTCCGACTTCAATGACGAAGATGTCATCGTTATGGACTTGATGTATCGTCTTCTTAGAGGTGTATCGCCAATGGCTGTTTACGCACATGGTCCTACCGTGGCCTTGTCTAGCGCCATCAAGTCTGATCTCACCACCCTTCTAGACAGTGAGAAGGATATGCGACGCAACAGTCGGGTCAAGGCGCACACCCGGCATAATAGGTTTGGCACGATGGTCTCTGTGGTCAAAGACTCGCGCCGCTTCACCGTAGCAAGTCAGACAGGTCTCGTGGAAAGCGAGCAGTTTGGCAATTTCCAAGGAATTGAAGCAAGCAAGCGATGGAACAAACCTCAGAGGAAGATCAAGTCTGAGGACGATCTCGAGCTCAGCATCTCCATCAACGTTGAGTCTCGTGTCACTTTGGCAGCTTTTGCCACCGCTTTCCTCGAAGCCGGCTTCAATCCTTTGTTCTCAACGATGCTCAAAGGGCTTGAGAATGAACACTTTCGCATTGCTCCTGAGAATCGCATTCAATTCTTTTACCTGCAAGCTTGGTTCTTACAAGCCTTGCGAGCCCAATCGTCTAGCGGACCCGTCTCCAAAGACAATGAGGACTTCGCCGACGACGCTGATTATACTCTGATAGCATCTATGCTCGAGGCGCGTGCTCATATTATATTGCGAAAGATGATTCGTGAAGCGTTGGATCTCAAGGTTTACAAAGAAGCTCAAGCTGCCTTTGACTGTTTCAAGCAGCTTCTCATGACTGTCAATGCCATGTCATTATCATCGGATACTGGCTTTCAGGAAATTGCTGACAACCTGCTGGCAAATCTCTTTTACGAGGAGTCGAGCTTGGAACAGATTGTGCTGGCTGTCAAGGGCTATATCAATCAGTCTCTTGGCTATCTCAATACAATCACCGATTTGGCATCTGTTGTACTCAAGATGCTTGAAAAATACTGCTCAACAAAGACACACGTCTACGTCAGGGCAAGACGGCAACGCCAAAAAAGGGGCAAGACAGCATCAGCCAATGCACAAGAAGACTCATCGGATGAGGAGAGTGCTCGCGCAATTGTAACGGAGCGGGCGTTCAACTTTGCCAAGTTTGAGGCCAAGTTCTCAAACGATCATGCCATTGACACATTCATGGCGCTCTTGGAATATTATGCCGACCTGAGTGGAGATCAATTGAAACGTTGCGTTGGTTTCTTGCATCGTGTCTTCGTCAAGCAACAACAGGAGCTTCTCCTGTACAGGCTAGATCTCGTCGAACTATTACACCGCATCCTCCAAGACAAGACTGCCATCTCTTCGAACAGCGCCAGGGGCGAATTGCAAGCGTTCTGCGACTACTACATGAAACGTTTTGCAAAGCAGCTCATGGAGGCCCCTGCACTAGGTTGGGAGGTTCTCTTCAACAAGCTCGGTCAGAACCCATACTATTTGACTCACAACATGGATCGACCTCCTCCAGAGAAGAAGGCGACACGGACACCAGCTGAGCTCGAGTTGAAGGCATCGACATCAAGATCTGAGGGCATTCGCGCAGCTGTTGCCATCTTGATGCAAGAGGACGAAGCATTTGTCAAATGGGTGCATCAAGAGCTGACCAACATCTTGTCTGAGCGCGACGCGTGGACTGCACGTCATCAGGTGCTGCATGCTAAACCCGAAGAGGCGCCCGCAGTGGTCTACGCTGCTGCAGTTTTGCATGGTGAGGCCGAGATTGGAGAGGTGATGCACAAGAATAATAAGGCGAGACTATTGCTGCGACTCCTTGACTGCGAAGCGGATCAAGACGACCGCTCGAGCTTCATGTTGGCTGCAGATACAGATCTTGATGGGCTCAGACGGCATGTAGGGTTGCTGCAGGGCTATCTGCGCAGTCCACCTAGCATTGAGATGGATGAGACTGTCATGACCTTCTTTCGGCGTAAAGCAAAGGCGTCCAGCTACTACACGGATGGCTCTTCACCAAGCGATGATGACGCTGCTTCTGATGCAGAGAGGAACGTCAAAGTTCCGAAGAAGAGAGCTGCACCCAGGCGGCGCCGAGCCCGGCGCTCTTCTTCGGAGCAGGACGACGATGCGGGAAGTGGCGACGATGCGCAGGAGCGTCTTGTCAAGCGTAAAGCTGCTGAGCAAAGTCGTAATGCTCAGATCAAGTCTGCGAAGTATATCGAAGACTCGGACGCGGAAGACGAAGCGGAGATGGCAGCATTCTTTGCACAGGAAGAGGCGCAGCGGCAGCAACGCCAGCAAATGCAGCTCGAATCAACCTCGCAGCAGGAGGCCAGTCAGACAATCCCTCGGATGATGCCAAAAAGCAAAGTTGCTATGGAGGAAGCCGGGGATGCGTCAGACAAGGAAAACTTTCTGGCTGAGCAAAAGCTGTTTCTCAGCTCGGATGTGTCGGATGATGATGGTGCAATGGGCGAGGGCGCAAGGCTCATGGCGAGCAAGCGTGCAGCAAATTCAGACAATTATGCGGCAGGCAAGGCAAAGAGGCAGAGGCTGGCTGTACTTTCAGAGAGCGACGGGGAGTAAGCTACTAGCGAGTGAGTGAAGAGGTGGGTAAGTGAATAAGTGAGCGACCCATCTCGCATTTGTACATCGCAGTCACAGAAAGAAACAAAAAATAAAATTCCGAGCCAGCGACAACTCGACACTCAGACACTGCTTAGTACACCACAGCTTAGTTGCTACTTCACCAGCACATACAACAGACAGCCATGACTCTCGCACCTCCAAAGTACTACCCAGCAGACGACTCATCCCTCCCAAAGAAGAACAGGAAGGTCCAGAACCCAACCAAGCTTCGTTCTTCCCTCACACCCGGCACTGTCTGCATCATCCTCGCCGGCCGTTTCCGTGGAAAGCGCGTGGTCGCCCTCAAGCAGATCAACGACACCGTCCTCGTCTCAGGCCCCTTCAAGGTCAATGGCGTGCCCCTCCGTCGTGTGAACCCGGCCTACCTCATCGCCACCTCAACCAAGCTCGATCTCCCATCATCCCTTTCGCTCGAGAAGTTCGACAACGCCTACTTTGCGCGGGAGAAGGCTCCTAAGGGCAAGAAGTCAGAAGGTGATTTCTTCGGCGACAAGAAGGAGAGGAAGGCACCTGCCGCTTCTCGTGTAGAGGACCAGAAGACTGTTGACAAGGAGCTCATCAGCATCATCAAGGGCACACCAGACTTGCGCGCGTACCTCGCCTCGTCTTTCTCCCTCAGCAAGGGCGACCGTCCTCATCTCATGAAGTTCTAAAGCAGAACGCCAGTAGCATCTCGCATTACGCCACGGCTCTTTGGCTGCTAGGCCATCTGTAAAAGCATCACACAAAATCACTCGGAGCCACTTGCAAGAGTGTTGTCTTCCGCTTTCCTTGCCTTGTCTTTACCCGTGTCTGCGATGATAAGATACAATCTTGTGACACTTTGTGCCTTACACAATGATTAACACTACAAATTCCGTGACTCGTGTCCTGCCTTCAGATTTGTTTGCTATGTCATAGCAATTCTTCTAGCTACTCTATTTAAAGCATGATGCCTATGCCTTGTTGACGTAGTCAAAGGATCGTTACTCATCAATTAGCAGTCAACCTCTTGTTGAGATGAGGTGATGACTGAGCTCGGAAAGCGCTCAAGCGCTGTATGTCTGCTTGGGGAATGGGTAGTTGGGCCCATCCAGCTTGATGGTCTGGCGAGCGAGCCAGTGACCGGCGTCAACACATTCATCGAGCGATTTGCCCTGAGCAAGGTAGCCCAAGAAGCCGCCTGCGAATGCATCGCCTGCGCCGTTGGTGTCAACGATTTCTTTGGTGTCGAGCTTTTCCGTGATTTTCGTGTGCACCTTGACTTCACCTCCAGCTTGGGCCTCGGCGATGATGGTGGCGTCAGCTCCTTGTGTGATGATCACAACACGCTGACGCTGAGTGTTCTTCTTGGGCAGAGCAGCAATGTGTTTTGCAATCTCAGCAATGTCCTTGGTCTCCAAGCTGTGCGATTCGGCGTATGCAAGAGCCTCACTCTCATTGCCAATGAGGTAATCCCAGTATTCAGCAACAGAGTCCATCTGGTCCTTGAAGAATTGAGCGAGGAAGGGAGCAGACAAGTTCATGAGGAAGGGCTTATTTTGCTCGGCAGCGTGCTCACCAAGCGCCTTGATGGCAGGTACACAGACCGTCAGGTGGTAGCCACCGACGTAGTAATACTTGGCTCCCTCAACAAGCTTCCAGATTTCGGGAGACTTGAGGTGCTCGAGGTTGTAATTGTTGGCTGCACCAAGACGTGTGCAGAGAGAGCGGTGGTGACCGCTCAAGATGACGGCACAGGTGCCGGTCGGGGTCGTTTCGTCTACATAGTACTCCGTGCGAAGGCCCTCACGGTCATTGGCTGCACGAAGCTGGTCTGCAAACTTGTCCTTGCCAGCAGCGCCGACATACACCGTAGACTTGGCTGGAAGCATGTACTGAGCACCACGCAAGGTGTTTTGGGCAGCTCCGCCGGCAGTGTAGTGCACATCGCCCTCCTTGGCCACTTCATCATAGAGCGGTTCGTGCTTCTCTTCGGCGAGAATGGCGTCGTCAGCCTTGAGGTCGTATTTCTTGAGGTATTCTGCATTCCTCGTCTGCAGGTCAAGCAGCGGGTTGCCAAGGCCAAAGACTTGGAAAGACATGGTTTTCTTGGGAGTAGATGTGGTGGTGTCGGGAGAGAAGAGCAAACCACAAACGCACAACTTCGCATAGCAGGAAGATACGCCCGGGCTCTGTGAAGGTCTCTACATGGCACGCGGCTGGTGAGGACCTTGCATGGACGGCAGCTCCAACGGTCAGGCGACCAGGACATTTGATGGGCCTGTTGGGAATCGGTATGAAGAGCTCAAGCTACGGCGTGATGGAGAGAGGCAGCTCGCCATCAAACAAGGCCTGATTGATGACCCAGAGCATCCCAAGTCTCTCGATCAGGCAACAACCTTCCTTGGTACATGCTCCGATATGTGCCCCCAGTTTGAGCGGGAACAGCGAGAATACCAAAACAATGTCGAGCGCTGGGAGCTTGATCCTTTGTCGGGCCGTATAGATCCAAGCCGTGCTATCAAGGCTTTTCATCGGCCAGCGGCAGGCAACGAGCAGGCGTTGCCCTCGGATGTGAGACCGCCGCATGTGCTTGTGTCGACGCTCGACTATCTGTTGGACCACATACTTTGCGGCGGGGATGCTCTGGAGCTGACCCATGGCTTTATACGTGATCGCACTCGGTCCATACGACAGGATTTCACCCTGCAAAACAATCGTGGCCCTGAGGCT
The DNA here is from genome assembly GCA_003717275.1 of Protomyces pachydermus. NCBI lineage: Eukaryota > Fungi > Ascomycota > Taphrinomycetes > Taphrinales > Protomycetaceae > Protomyces > Protomyces pachydermus. Next base: position 197,244 of record QXDU01000109.1, on the reverse strand, counting down.
ATCCTATGTCATGAGCGTATCGCCAGGTTCCACATCCTCAGTCTGCATCTGATGCGTGCCGTCACGGGCTTTAGTGAGCAGCAAGAGACTGAACAACTTCGCAAGAGTAACCAAGACCTGTCTATCAATGAGGCTAACATTAGCACTTCAATCATTGGCCGAATACTACAACGAACAACGGCAACTTGGTCAGTGTTCGCCATGTGAAGCTGAGTTCCGCGGTTACCACATTCTGACGCGTATCCGAGATCCAGATGTCCTCAGGCAAGTCCAGACTTTGCCTCCTGAAATCCGAAAATCCAAGCATGTTCAGCTCGCCCTGCACTTGTACAGTCTTGCCCAGCGCAGCAACGAAGAACTTGGCCGTTTCAAGGCACCCAATTGCGAAGGCTCGCAGAATCTTTACGCGCGTTTCTTTAAGCTTCTGGGAAGTCGTTTCACAGACTACCTGTCTGCATGTTTGTGCGAAACGCAATTCACTGAAGTCCGTAAAGGAGCCCTTAAAGCGATGCGGAAAGCGTTCATGCCTCAGCAGAGTGGCATCCTCGTCAATGATATGGCGCACACGCTAGGATTCGATGACGCAGAAGAAGTGCAAGAGTTCTTGGAACATTTCGGCGTTGCTACAATCTTAGACGACAACGGATTGCAGCGTATTGAGCTGCACAAGAATGTACCCTTTGACGAGACGGATGTCTTTACGTTACAAACGATGTCCAAAAGAATAGTTGAGGCCAAAAGGAATGCGACGCCGCTGAATGAGATTGTGCGTGGATCCTCTGGTCTGGTTGCAACAGCAAAGCCGACTGTAAAGAAAACGGTGCCAAGCATGCCAGCATTGCCAGAGGCATCTGTCGAGCGTCCACGCCAATACAGCCAAGTACCGAATGCAGCTGCCGCCCCTCAAGTCCAGCCATTGACCTTTCCAATAACCGTGCCAACCTTCATGGAACGCAAGAAGTCCGAAGTGACCCTATCAAATGTACAGCAGCCTAGTCTGCCGCCACCGTCAACTTTCGAGCCTGTGCTCAGGGTTATCTCACGAGAGTTCTTTCAATCGGCAGTTGCGGATCACCTGGCCGTCGCAGTGCAGAACTCTTTGCAACATCGTAAATCGCAGCTCGACCAGCGCAACCATTTAATAAGGGCGACAGCGAGGGAGTTGTGTGCTGGTCTACTACGCGATCAATTGGCAACTGCCATACGCGACTCCATCGCTGACATGACTCGGCGTCGCGCTTTACTGAGGACTTCTCTGAATCGGCTCAAGCATGCTCTCTATTTTACTCGACGGCAAAAAGTGGAAGCTAGACAGCGTGATGAAGCCGAAGTGCGACGACGAGCAGCATATGGTGAAGCCTTTGCAGTTTTGCAAAAGCCTCCTACACGGCCTCTGAAACGCTCTTATTCAACTTTCTTCAAGACCGAAGCCCCAGCCGCTGTTGATATTCACCGCATCAAGACGCTCGCTGAATGGTTTTGGCAGCCTCTACACCCAGCAACACAATGGCTTGATCTAGCAAATCAGCATCAATCAGAGCCGTGGACCATGTTCGTTTCCGTCAAAAACAAATCCAGTCCAAGCTCGCGTTGGCTCTCAAACAAATTCGCTCCGTTCGACGACTTGACCAAGAATCTCAGCATTGAATTCTCTGTTGAGCCTCCGTCAGGACCGCTCAGACAATTGGCGGCTCTTCTGTTTGAATGCACCTCTGATTGGGTCACTTCGTCACAAAGACTCTTGGAGTCGCTTCAAAGTTGCGCTACCACATCACGCGTGAAGTGCGTTTTAATCGTTGTCTCTTTTGAGCCAACAACACCGGAGGAAGCGATGACCAACCTTGCCTTAGAACGTATCATGGCAGACCCTCGCACGCCTGTCCAATCGGCTTGGTTCGTTTGTATGGCAAGCATGGATCGGGTAGACGATTTTCATGCTGTATTAGAGCGTGCTTTGAGCAGTGCGATTCATCAGATCACTGCAGATGAGCAAGAGCGGATACTCCTTCGTGCTCAAGCGTTGCGAGCACAAGAGTCGACGCACGAGCAGAGGCCAACCAAGCAGAAAGGGCGTGCCGCGCGCAATTCGTTCTACGATTCACAATTGTTGCCTTTGCAGCCGAGTAAAGTCATCAATGCGTTGGCTATAGATACACTGTCTAAGCCTTCTACTCAGACATCAGCACTAATGCGTGCAATAGAAGAGGCAAAACACACACTTTCTTGGGCGAACAATTTGGGATAGGGAATGTTATAACAATCAGTGATATGCACCGGCTGCCATTTTTTCCAATTGCTGTATCTTGGCCCGCTGCTGCTCCACTTCATCTTCAAGCGTACTCGTGTAAACATTGACCTCAGTCGCTAGGAATTGAACGAGGCGCGTCAATTGGACGATCCGGGTGTCGCGGTCCTCAAGATTGTCTTGGAGCGTGCCCACTTGTTGTTCAAGAATAGTCATTTGCTTCAAGAGATCTCGATTGCGCTTGTTCATTGACTTGAGCTCTACTGCAGAATCGCTTTGGACGCTGAGCGAGTTGAGCTTGCTTCCCAACTTTGCGCCGTCGGCAGTCACTGGTCTTGCATTTTCATCCTTAACAGCTAAAACTCTGCTCGGCGATGTATTTGTGAATGTGCGCAAACGCCTTTTGCTGCTTAGCGGCAACTCCTTCGATGGTGACTTTGCGGGGAGGTCGAAAGCGACTAACTTGGCATGCCCATGCCGGCGCTCACTACGCGGTCCAGTCCTGCGCGCGGACGGTAGATGACAGTCTCGATCGTCGTCGGACAGCAGCCTGCGCGGTGTATCGATGCATTCGCGCCTATTGTCAGTGACGTGTTTGAGCACAGGAGAATTACATGAGCGCAACGAGCGGCGATTCTCGAATTGTATTGGAGAGAGACTGTTTTTGCGGAGTCAGAATCTCGTGAATGAGGATACCACGACGCTCATGCTCCAGAACAGATGCCATGGCTGATGATGTAGTGCTTTGTTGATTGTTTTCCCTTGCGTGTCGTTGCCAAAAATGAGTGGACCCAGTTCAGATGGTCGTGCCACGCAGGAACTACAAAGAAGGATCAAACTCCTTGAAGGCCCTCTTGAATGCATCCGCATCCGAGGCCTCCTGTGCATCCGTACGTATACAATCCTTCCAGTGGGCGCGCTTAGGTACACCCATGACATTAGCAATGACACGCCGGCCGAATTGCAGGTCAAAGCGGGCGCTAGTTTGGAGAGGAGCAGTCAGGGTGATGTTCCTGCTCGGTACCGTCACTCTGAAAAAGTCGACTGCTTCTGAACCAGAAGAACCCTCTCGAAGCGGTGTGCTGTTTGCTGAACCATTAGCATTGTCTTTTTTGAGAGACTACTCACCTTTGCCTTGCACGCGAAATGCGGCCATGATTTCATCGCACTTGAGTGGGTCAATTGGAATGACCTGCCAGTGGATATGTACGCCAGTGGACCTTGCAAGCTCAAAGACAACAGCAATAGAGCCAATTGTAGCATAAAACTTGTCAAGCGCTTCTGTGTATCGTAGCATCTCACTCTCGACTTCCTCCCTCGCTTCATCGAGCGATTTGATGGTCGGTACATGTGACACAGGAACGACCAAGACGTGATTTGGCGTCATTGCACCCTTTGGCAGCGCCATATAGCTGCCATGATCGCCAATACTGACTAGTAAGTGTCTTGCCAATGTGGGATTCGAAAGGCAGAAGAAGCAGGTGTCTGGACGAACAGCTGCAGCTTGTCGAATAGTCTTTTGTCGCTTCCGCTGCTGCCTATTAGGGCAGTCTTTGTAGTAGTGATCATCCACTTGGGAGCATAGCTTGCAGCAATAGCCTTCTGGCGGTGATTTCCGCTTCCCCGGAGCCGCGGGGTAGTCAGCCGTATTGGCCGTGACTACCTCCTGATCTGGCTCTGGCCCTGGTCCCGACTGCCGATACGGATTTGACACTACTGCGGCCAATACTTCAGGGGCCGGGCTTTGACTTTGCCAGTTGAAGGCATAAAACCACTTTGATTTTTCGGCATTGGCAACACTGGCCAAGGCAATCTCGCGCACCACCCGGCCCATCTGCTTGAAGGGTCTTCTCTCTGCGTACTGCTGATCACAAGCAAATACGTATTTAGGAAGCACACCCTCCAGCAACTGGATGCATGTATCGTGATAGGGTGACTTGAGTTCAGAATTCAATGGTGGTAGCTCGTCCAGGAGAAGCATGTCCAAATCCTTCGCGCCCGACAGACTAGGAAACGCAGAAGGAACGGACTCTGAATGAAAGCCTATGCTGAGACCTTCGGTAAGTGTCAGCAAGCCAGACTCGCCGAGGTAGAAGAGGTTCGCAGCGACTTGTCCGTGTTCAGCTTTGGCTTTCGCAAGGACCTCTTCAGCGACTCCCGCGGGTCCTTGCATGAAGTAACACGGTGCTTCGACGGGACGACTTTTGAAAAGCTCTTGCAAGCATTCCGTTGAGCATGTAGGCGGGAGCAGGTCACCCAAACAGATGATGCAATCAAATGATTGCTTGCTCAAGAGCGAGGCAGCTTTCTTGAAGGTTCGTTCATAGTCACCCCGCGAGTCTCCGAGCACCAGAACTTTCATATAGTAATCTAGCCTTCCAACCAAGACACGGCCAGTATATATGGATGCAGGCTCGTAGGAGGCCAGCTGGATTCTTGCTCTTGGGCTGCTCCTTGATGCGTGAGACGAGTCGCCAGAAAAATAAATGTTCACGCACAATTCAGCTACACTTGCGACGTCTGCAAAGGCGACGAGAATATATAAGCTTCTACAGGTCAGATCACTTCGAGCAGAGCGGACCCGATGTCCACCAAGACGCAGCTAGAGCGCAATTTAGAGGCGGCCGTCTTTGGCGAAGATGACTTCGAGGACCGCTTCGAAGTGTCCTCTGACGATAATGAAGGCGAGGGGAATGCGCCTGCTGACGAGGGCGATGAGTTTGGCGGTCTGGCTGATGCTGACCTCTTCATGGTCGATGATGGCCTTTCTCAAGCGTCAGAGCAAGAAGATTCGCAAGCTATGGACTTGGATGACGAGTCCTACCCTCCTGCATGGCACGACAGCGATGACGAAACATTGCAGATCTCCCTAGCATCCATCCCAAAGCTGCGTAAGCTGCGTCGAACGGAAGATGAAGATGTCATCAATGGGATCGTCTATGAACGACGGTTGCGTGCACAATTTGAAAAGGTTTACCCAGTCCCAGATTGGGCACTTCCACCTTCGCGTCGCAAGCGTGTCCGCTCTGGGGATGCTTCTGACTCTGCCTCTGATGACTCTGGCGACGAAGCCGAAGTGACAAACTCAGCTGATCCACTCAAGGCGCTGCTTGCATCATCCAAACCGCTCACACGCTTAAGCAAGGCTCGCACTCGGCAACCCGGCAAGCTCGCCATCAAACGTCTCCGCGATGCAAACCAGCAGGCGCCGTCGCATTCAGCAATTCAGACCATGTCTTTCCATCCGAGCTTCCCTCTGCTTCTGACCGGTGGTTACGATCAAACCTTACGCATCTTTCACATTGATGGCAAATTGAACACACCTGCATCGTCCCTATATCTGCGTAACGTGCCTATTCAAAATGCTGTCTTCCATCCTGACGGAAAGCGGGTGTTTGCAGGAAGTCGCAGAAAGCACTTTCACATTTGGGACCTCGAGACTGGTCAAGTCGACAAGATCTCGCGCATGTACGGTCACGAAAGTTTGCAAAAGTCTATGGAGCAATTTTCGCTGAGCCATGACGGCAAGTTTATGGCGCTTGCTGGATCAGGTGGTTGGGTTAACTTACTCTCGGCTGATACGGGCCAGTGGCTGGACGCGGTCAAGGTGACAAAGGGCATCAGTGATTTGCGTTGGTTGCAAGATGGCACCTTGATGATTGCAAATTTGGCTGCTGAAATATGGGATTACAATCTAGCTGAGCGTCGGGTGCTGCGTCGATGGACGGATTATGGTGGAATGAATACCACCAAGCTGGCAACCGGTGGACTGGATGACCGGTGGATCGCTGTTGGCAGCAAGTCAGGCATCGTCAATGTCTACGATCGTCGCAAGACAGGCAACGAGATAGCGCCTGTGCCAACGCGTTCGCTGGACCAAATCACAACGAGCATTCATGATTTGCAAATCTCGAGCGATGGACAAATCCTGGCCATGGCGAGTCGCGCTAAAAAGGATGCGCTGCGCATGGTACATTTACCTTCGTGCACAGTCTTTTCAAACTGGCCAACGCAGAGCACTCCGTTGGGCAAAATTGGCGGTATCGCCTTTTCGCCTCAGACGGAGATGCTGTCCGTGGGCAATGAGGCAGGCAAGGTGACGCTTTGGAGTCTGAGTAACATGTAGCATATTCTAATGCAAGGCACGTTAGAGGAAGCCAGCTGAGAATCTATTATAGCCAGCGCTCGAGGTAATTGAGATTAGGGTCATCCATGCGTCTTTCTCCGTCCATCGGCTGGTGAATGGAACCTCGTCTGTTGTCGCCAGACCCTTGCCCTTGACCCATATAGTTGTTTGGTTGCGCCACCTGCATCGCACCTTGCCAGCCGTAATTGGCATTGCCGAGCACTTGCGGATTCATCATCTGCGCCTGCCGCTGCAAGTTGACTGGCACCTCGATATTACCCATTGTACCGGCCCTGGCACGCCGCTGGCCAAACGTTTGCTGTTGCTGTTGCTGTGGGTATTGCCCGTGATGTTGCTGCGGAACGTTGAGATGCAAGGGCGGCGGCTGCTGCATCCCTTGAGGATAGTATTGCATTGTGGGCGAGGCGGCCGATGGTGACTGCTGCGAGTAACTGTGACGGCCAGGAAAGCGCTCGTATTGTGGCGACCCGGGGTGGTATGCATACTGACTAGATTGCAGATAGGGGTTCTGTTCGTACGGGTTTGAATTCATGTATGCTTGCTGCTGTATCTGCTGTTGCTGTTGAGCGGCATGTTGGGCTTGTTGTTGAGCTGCAAGAACGGCAGCTTGAGCTGCAGCTTGCTGTGCGTGTTGCTCTGCTGCCGCTTGCTGTTGCTGTGCTTGTTTCTGCGCGATTCGCGCTTCTGCCTGCTCGTGTGCGATAGCTTGGCTTGCAATGAGTTGCTCGGCAGCCTTCTGCTGTGGTGCCTGATTGTGATGCGATGGTGGCGGCGGCAACGGGTTCTCGGCAGAAGGTCTTTCAATCGGCCGATACATGGGCGGCACAAAGGAGCCTCTGAATTCCGCGCCTGTTATGAACGGATGCATCTTCGCCTGCTGTGGCGACCAGCGCTCGAGCGGGTTAAGATTGAGCAGGCCACCGACAAAGTCGACGAACGCGTTTCGCGTGATCTCCTCCTTGTGCTTTTCCTTATCTGTCATGTTCTTTCTTGGTAGCGGATAGCGCGCAATGATTTGCTGTAATGTCGTCTCTTGGAAGTATCGCTTGCTTGGCTGCTCAGTGACACCATGCTCGCAACTGTACTGTTCCAAACTCTTAAGCCGGTAACGCTTTTTGCCTGCTGCGTCCGTTTCAACCGACTTTTCAAAGAACTCGCCACTCTGTTTGCCCATCTCAAGCATCCATGCAGGCGGCTGCCCAAGCATCTCTGTAATGCGTGTCATTTGATTGTACTCGGATGATCCGGGAAACAGGGGCAGACCCAGGAACAGTTCTGCTACAATGCAGCCAAGCGACCAGATGTCAATGGCGGCAGAATAGGGCAAGCCAAGCAGTACCTCGGGAGACCGGTAGAATCTACTCTGTATGTAGGTGTAGACTGTTTGACGTTCATGGCAGGCGCTGCCGAAATCAATTACCTTTATGTTGGGCGTTTCCAAGTTTTTGAGCAGAATGTTTTCCGGCTTGAGGTCACAGTGGATGATGTTGGCTTCGTTGAGGACAGTCATGGCGTCTAGGAGCTGACCAGAGAAAACCTTGACCAAATTGATTGAAAGACCTCTAAACTGGTTTTGCTTGATGAGTTCGTAGAGGTTGACGCTGAGCAATTCGAACACCAAGCACAAATGGTGCCGATGGATAAAGGTGTCCTTGAGCCTCAGGATGTGATGTTCGTCCTTTGCATCCAGCTTGTTGTTGAGCAAATCCAAGATTGTCACTTCCATCATTGACTGATTGAAATAGGCCGTCTTGTTCTTGATGACCTTGACGGCAACGACCTCTAAAGTCTTCATATTTTGGCATTTGACGACCTGTCCAAAGGTGCCTTGACCCAAGACATCCAAGATCAGGTACTTGTGGCCCTCGTTAATGCCCAGGATGTCATTGACATACAAGATATAGTCTGAATCGTCATTGTCGAAACCTTCATTCTTTGTGCCTTCCGACGGCTTCGTCAACACCCTGCGGGGATTACGCGAGCTGAGATAATTGAAATTTGGATTGCAGATGCGATACGTCTGGAGCAAGTGCGTTGTGGCTGCTTGTAATGGGGAGAGGTAGCCGCCATCTGGATTGGCGCGACGCAATGGAGGTTGTGAGTTGCACCTGGAGTCAGTCACCAGTAGAATGTACATCAGGCATACCTTGGCCGAAGTCCAATCTCCGAGACGCGTCGGAAGCGATCGTTCGCAGGCTGCTGAGGCTCACGCATGGTGAGGGGCTGCAGACGCGGTGAGCCTGCTCCGCCGAGTCCGAGCTGTGGACTCTTGCGAGGTGACTTGTATGGAGACGCGCCCTGTGTGCGCCCTGGGCTCATTGCACCAGGGTCACTCTTGGACCCGTAGCTATTGGCACGCTGCCAGTCTGGAAGGTCAATTAGCCGGGGCTGTTTCGCGTCAGATATGGGTGCTGGGGTACCAATATTCATGGCTGCGGCAGAGTCGTTCTAGCGAGGCAGACAGAGTGTAATGGAGCTTGAGCAGGGAGCAGGGTGCTTGCTATAGGTGCCGCCTGACATGCGCTCGTCTCCTGGACTGTGCTACACGTTGCTGTAGGCTTGAGGAGGAGTTGTCGCCTTTGTGTCGCTTGCTGCGTCGTCACTTTCGCGTCGACCAGGAACCAGGACCAGGCTACAGAGACTACGGCAGAGCCCAGGGCCAGTAGTAGGGTGAATAGAAGTCGACTAAGTAGACTGAGTAGAACCTTACCTAGGCGGCTATCTACAGGCCCAGCAGATCAGCCATGCCGGCCACATTGCTGTTGCTCTCCTTGGCAACAGCTTCCAACAGGCCATAAAGAATCGTCACGCACAGAAGCACACCCGTGCCGGATCCTAGGGCACCGAGCAAGTCAGAGGTGATGGCCAGAGCTCCGATCGTAGCACCAGACAGCCAGGCTGCCGTAGGGATGATGCGCTTGAGCTCCTTGTACATAGACTGCTCGCGGTGGCCAGCCATCACCATCTGCTGCTCCTTGAGCTGCTTGGCCACATCACGAGGACTGGAACCAGACACCTCGATCCACAGCTTCGAGAACGTGGCACAGGCAGTGACAATAAAGACAACGTAGACAGCAGTGTGGATGGGATCAAGGAGGGCCTCTTTCATCGACAGAGGAGCAGTCATGTAGTAGGCGAGCCCAGACGTGGCACGAATCTGACCGGTGCCCTCGACACCTTCCCAGACACCGAGCAAGCTGACGAAGAAGTTGCTGGGAAACTTGTTGTAAAGCATCTGCGAAACCAAAAAGACATTAGACGTCAACGCAGACTCGAGCATGATGGGCATGTTGCTCGTGTAGAAGAGCTTGACGGGGAATGTACCACGCTGACCACGGAATTTGGCAGACTTGACTGGGATTTCGACACGGAATCCCTGCAGATAGATGACTGCGGCAAAGACAGCCACCGTTGCAACCAAATTAGACAAGTTGGGCAGATTGGATCGGAAAAAGGCATCTCTCAGGGCACCAAGCTTGTTGCTGCGCGTAAAGAGGAGGTGGAAGAAGGCAATCACGGCTCCCTCAAATTGAGGGCCTTTGCCGGTGTTGACGGTTGTTGGGCTAAATGCTTTCCAGATGATGCCTTCACAGACATTGGTAGCAATGAAAAGAGAGATACCAGATCCCAGACCATAGCCCTTGGAGAGCAGTTCATCGAGCAAGATGACAATCATGGAGGCCGTGATGAGTTGGAGGCAGAGCAAGAGGCACACACCCCATCCAAGTTCTGCAGGTTGTCCATAGGTGCCAGAAGCGACATACACAATAGCCTGTCCAATTGAGATGATGAGAGCCAGCACCTTTTGCATGGTCTGAAAGAGTTCGCGGTCAGACTTGAGGTCGAGGTTGACATCAATGAGTTGCGAGCCAGCCAGGAGCTGAATGAACATGCCAGACGTGATAATAGGCGTGATTCCCTGCTGTTAGCAATCTTCTACTGGATGGCTCAGGCCTTACAAGCTCCATGAGGGTTCCTCTGTTGGAGGCCATAATCATCCGCAAAACATAGAGCGGGTCCGAGGAATCTGACGACACAATTCCGTACAGAGGCACCTGAGACATGACCAGGAAGATGAGGAGCGTGACGGCCGTCCATCCCAGCTTCTGGTTGAAGGGAACCTTGCGTTCTGGCGAGACGATCTCTGGCAGGAACGCGGAGAAGGGCTTGTTGTGTTAGCTTGCAGGGCCGAATGAGCGGATGGCATACCTTGATGAGGTCTAGGACGCGTAGGGAGCTCATCGTGAGGGAGGCAAGAGAGGGCCTTGCTGTGTGGCCTTTGCTTGCGTGGTGTGTGACCGTGTGGATGTTGCTGGTGCCGCTGGCTCAAGTCTGTTTCGCTGGCAACTTGGACCCAAAAAGTCGGCTAATCTGCTACACTACTAAGTCACTACTTCTAAGCAACAGTTTGTACCTAGTCAAGACGCAGTAACTACGTCCGAAAACTCTATTATACCTGTGTAGATGTCTCATCTCTCGACTGCGGCAGCGAGAGCACAGCAGGCCGCGGCTCAACCAGCTCAGGCTGCTCCTCGGCTACCAACTTCAGCAGTAGCTTCACCCGAATCAGGCTCAAGTAGGACGGCACATATGGAATGGGCACCGCCTGGATCTCCCGCGGCTCTGGGATCTCAAACTCGCCAGAGTCTGTGAGGGGCTTGGCATCCAGCAAGATTTCTGTCCGTTCCTCCTCTGTGATTCTCCCGGCAACAGCCTTGAGTATTTCAGGGCTGAGTGGATTCTCATAGTCTGCCGGGTAGTACTGGTTGATGAGCCGGTGGATCTGCCGGTTCGACAGGCACCAGCAGATGTCATAGAGAATCTCAACATCGGCAATCGTCACCTTCTTGAGCTGGAGTAGCTTGGTGGCCTGCATTAGGTGCTCCAGCTGCAAGGTCCCCTCGGGCAAGTCGTGGCTCTTGCACCACTCTTCAATCCTCGTGATGTTGTAATTGATCTGAAGACCACGCTTCCATGACAAAAAGTTGCGCCGCATGAGCAAGTCATTGAAGGCAACAACGCCAACTAGCTTGAGCATTTCAGTCAGGGCCTGCTTCATGATGCTTGCTTCTAGGTAGAAGGACCGGATTGTCTTGAATACCTTGTTGAAAAGATTCAGCAACTCATCCATGGTGAAGGCAGGGCCGGAACTAGGAAGCAATTTGTTAAAGAATCTTGAAGGCTCATTCGTCATGAAACCAGGCAATGATTGAGTCTCAATTGTTGCAGGGATAATCATCTTGCTCAGCTTCTTTTTGATTTCTTGAAGCCAGGTGTGGTAGATGTTGAACTCGAGCGATTCTAGATCGTGCTTGACCAGTCCAATCAAGCGATCGTACTCCTGCAGTTCGTCTCTCTCCATTTCCTGAGTGCCGCCCAAGATGTCGTTTTCGGCCATACAAACAAAGGATAGGATTTCATGAACGTTTGACATCCAGAACGCACCAGGCGCAATAATGTCTTCGCCAGTGAAAGTCATGACTTGCTGTTGAATGGACTGCATGACATTGGCCAGGAAGCGCTCCGACTCTTTGACGAAGCCCTGCTGCCACATTTGTTGAACAATCAGATTAATCAGTTGCGCGGGAAACAAGACATCCGCTTCAGAGGGTGGGGTCTGCAGACTTGCTTGCGGGATTTTGAGCGCTTGAATCATGCCGTACATGATTTCGTTATTCATCAGGTCATCATCTTCGAGAATCTCCATGATCTTGTCGACATTGCTCGTCACCATGGATGTACCCGAAATATGACGCTGAGCAATCACTTCTCCAACGGATACACGGCGAGCATCGAATCCGATGTCAAACTCACTATTGTGTCCATTCGGTAGTACCACTGTATGGCGATTTGATGTCTTGCGTGCTGGTTGGGTCGTCCGTGTAGTCTCTGGCGATCCATTGATCGGTGCTAGTGCCGTCATGCTAGCCTTGAGTTTGGCCATCTCTTGCTGGAGAGAGGTCCGTGTCTCGCGTTCCTCTTGCACCTCATCGAGAGCTGCTTGCAGCGCGGCTGATTTGGCGTCCAGCTGCTTTTGCAAAGTATCAAATTCAACGGAGCGTGCCTCGAGTGACGTCTCGGAGGTCTGGAGCTTTGCCAGCAACTCTTGTACTTTAGCGGTCGCCACCGAGAAGCCTGATGCCTGCTCGCGAGTAGACGCGAGCTCTCGCTGCGCATCGCTGTGACTGGTCTCAAGGGTTGTTTTGGCGGCCGTTATACTCTCCAGCTGTGCAGTGAGCGTTTGCAACTTGCCTTGCAGTGACTTTGCCTCTCGCTTTGCATCTCGCAGCTCATTCGACAGGGAGATGATTTTGTTTTCCAAGCCGGCATTCTTCTCTGCAAAGGCACGCACTTCTGTCTGCTCCTTACGAAGCTTGACCACTTCGCGTTTTGCCAATTTGACTTTGTAATTCTTTTGCAAAGTGGTGGCACAGCTGTTGAGCTTTGTCCAGCGCGAATGCGCTTGATGTGCGCGGTAGCGATGTTGGATGGTTGTGGCTGCCTTGTTTCGTCGGAGATCTGTATATTGACGACGAGCGAAGAAGCCGCGAAGAATTGCTTGTATTTGGATGGCATGCGCACGCTCTAGCCGCATACGTTCTGCCTTGAGTCTAGCAAGTCGACCCTTCGAGAGAGCTTGCAAAGCCCCCACTGTTGCCCTCAGTCGCATGTAACGCCGGAAGACGAGCCAGCCCTTGATGTGCTTTTGTATCATTAATGCACATGCATGTAGTCTGGCTGAACGTCGCTCCTCCAGGGTTGAGAGCATGCCTGGCTTGAAGAAGATCTTCGTCAAGCCAATCTGATAACCCGTGTCGGTCGGGAATACTGCTTTGAGAATACGCCTGGAAATGTCGCGAATGTCCAACGGCTCATCTCCCTTTGGCTGTAGTTGGGAAGAGGGAACCAGGCTGAAGTAACGCTCGACAAACTCAGCAAATGTCCAGCGCGACGGGTAGCCAGCACAACTGATGCGAATCGTTTCCAGCACACCACACGCCGTCATCTGGCCCATGACCATGTTGGGCTCAAATTCCCACGGACGTTTCGCTTCATTTGGTTTGATGCAGCGGATGTAATGGGCATTCGTTTCATCAATCGTCTCCATGAGCTTGCCAAGCGAATTCTTGAAGATAGACCCAAGAGTCGGCTTTCGTGCAACAGTGCCAGGCTTCTTGACGTCGACCGGTGCAAGTGCTGCAGAACTCGCAAGGACGTCCCTGAAAAAGGCATTCTTACTGGCATTCAATACCTCAAAGAGCTCGTCAGGCAGGGTATCCTTGTTCTTTTCCAGAAAGCCGTCTGCTTCGTATGTGACGGGCAGCGCATAGTGCTTGACTGTAAAGGACGAGTTTTTGAGCTTGGGCACCTCAAAGTTGGAGTTGTCCTTGAACGTCTCTGTGATTCTTTGCCTGAACGCAGCATCGTTTCCAGAGGGTAATCGACATTGCTCGTCGAGCAAAGACAAGATGCTTGACTTGCCTTCAATCAAGTCAATGGCCGGCCCATTGTCGGAAAAGTCAATCATCTCCCAGGGGATCTCTTCACGAAGGTACTCTTCTTGCTCAAGCTTAAAGACATGCGAGTTGAACTCTTGCTGCAGCTTTTCATTGGCGTAGTTGATGCAGAATTGTTCGAAGGAATTGCGCTGGAAATGCTCAAAGCCATAGATGTCGAGCACGCCGATGAAGTATTTGACCTTGGCCAACACCTCGTCGGAAGCCAGACTTGTGTTGATGGCACGAACAAGCCAATCAAAGAGACTGCTGTAGATGAACTTTGTGATGGAGTCACGCACCACGAGCGCCTCTTTTTGGGGGCGAGCTGATTCAATTTTCTCATTCCTTGCTTTGACTTGCTTCTTGATGAGCCACTTGGTAAAAAGGGCCGGATCAATTTCAAGGAGGCTGCATACTTTAAGAAGGCTTTCGTCAGTAGAACTGAGAACAGCTGTATCGCGCGACGCCGTAATCTCGACATTGCCGAGATGCAGGAGACCAGCCAAGATGCGCCAAATTGAGGTTTGGTCGTCATCTGAAATACCGATGGTCGTTAAGGATGCTTGCGTAGCGGCAAATTCTTCCGCGTCGTCGACATTGGCAATCTTTGATTCGCCACCTTGATTGAGGTATTTGTAAGCGGAGCAATCTTCCAGAGACAGTAGCTTCTTTCGCTCTGCGTTCAATCCGGCACATAGTTGGTAGAAAATGTGGTAGTTGCGTTCCGTGGAAGCTTGAAAATTGAGCCTTGAGCGCTCGAGTAGATAGGTACGAATCTTGGCTCCGATAATCTCATACGACTTGTCAAAGAGGATCTCAATGTACTTGCCGAAACGCGAGGAATTGTCATTGCGCGTTGTTTTGGCATTTCCAAAGGCCTCCATGATGGGATTGGTGGCGAGAATCTGCTTCTCCGTGTGGCTCATGCCATCAGCGCGATCTCTGACACGCGGCTGGTCAGGGTCTTCGACTGTTGCAAAGTATCGCATGATGTATTTTGCCGATACGGTCTTGCCTGCGCCAGACTCCCCAGAAACGATGATTGTTTGGTTCTTGCCCTCGCGCTTCATGCATCGGTATGCTTCCTCTGCAATGGCAAACAAGTGAGGTTCAATCGATACCTTGGGCTTGTTGGAGTACTGCTGGACCCACTCGTTGCTGTAGGCGGGGATGGACTGGAATGGGTTGACCGCAATCAAGACGATGCCCGAGTACGTGTAAATTTGCTGCTGCTGGTAGCGCGTCCGGATGGCATGAAGAACAGAAGGTGTGTTGAGGTTTGAGAGGTCCGTCAAATCTTCAATGCCTTGTTCCAGGATGGCCGGGTTGCGCAGAGGAGGCAGGGACGCGTCTTCTGCTTTGATCTTATCCTCTGTTGTGGCGACTGTATGTTGCTAGGGTCAGCGCAAGTAAACAGTATGTTGATGCCCTACCCGGCCCTCTTCATCCGTGAAGAGCAAGGTAATATTGGGTCCATCTTGTGTGCGCTTGGTCAGTTCGCCAGAGACATATGCTTGTTCGTCGTGCTGGAACCAACATCGCTGGCCGACATTATAGTGATCTGCCATGGAGAGGGCCTTTGCCCTTTTGTGTCTTGTGCGTCTCAGAGCAGGGCCGCGCTTGCTGCGACTGCCTGGTGAGGTGGTGGTGGTGGTTGCTGGTGCGCGTCGTTTTGCTTGTGACTGAACGCGAAAGGAAAATACGGCTATCTTACTTTGCTATAGAACAGTGTAGATGCTATGGGATGGGATCAGTATCGTCCTCGACTCGTATGTATCAAGCAGGTTCTTGCCTGGGAGCGACAGGCCCGGCACAGGCAGCTCATCAGCGCAGGAAGCAGGCCTCCGTCCATGAGTATAGTCTTAGCATTTGAAGGCCCAAGCGGTGACAAGCCCAGACCCGCAGCCAGCTGCTTTGCCCTGTTCCTGCCTTGCCTCGTCTACCCTCCTCTGCCCGTCTGCCGCCCTGGGCCGCCCTTCCCAGTGTTCCCTGTGCATCATCCGGTGCTGTGTGCCTGCTGCTTCTCAACCCAAAAAAGAGAAAAAGAAGCAAAACATCCAACGCCCCCATCACTCACCATCAACCCATCCTCCCGTCCTCTTGCAGCGTCGAGAGCAAGCCAGAGACACAGAGACACCGCAGGCCAATCCACGGATACACCGACAGCCATGTCCGACGCACAAAACATCCAGAACAAGCGTCTCTCAGACCTCGCACCCACACCCATGAACACGCCCGCCACCCCAGCGAATCAGATGCTCACAGGCGCAAAGGCACCGGGTGTCCCCAAGATCGACGAGGAAAAGGGTGTGCTTCTTCTCTTTCCTGCATTGATTGCCATCTGACATTATCTAGAGGAACGCGACGCGATTGCCAGTGCTCTTCAAGGCAACCCGCAGCTCATGAACATGATCCAAGGCAGGCTCGGCGATCTCGTAGGCAAGTCGTCCGGCTATATCGAGTCTCTCCCTACTGTCGTGCGTACCCGCATCCACGGCCTCAAGGGAGTTCAGGCAGAACATGCCAAGCTCGAGTCGCAGTTCCAAGACGACCTTCTCGCCCTCGAGAAGAAGTACCTCGAAAAGTACGCGCCCCTGTATGCCCGTCGCGCAGAGATTGTTGCAGGCACGAAGGAACCCACCGAGCAGGAGATTGAGGTCGGTCTCCAAGACGTCGACCCCGATGAGGAAGAGGCTCGCCAGCAGGCAGACTCGAATGAAGAGACCAACATTCAGGGTGTGCCCGAGTTTTGGCTTACCGCCATGAAGAACGTTCTCTCCCTGCAGGAAATGATCAATGCACGCGACGAGGAGGCGCTCAAGTCGCTCACAGACATTCGCATGTCGTACCTCGATAAGCCCGGCTTCAAGCTCACCTTCCAGTTTGCGGAGAATGAGTTCTTCAGCAACAGCACCCTGACCAAGACCTACTACTACCAGGAAGAGGCAGGCTATGGCGGCGACTTTGTGTATGATCACGCAGATGGCGATGAAATCAAGTGGCACGAGGGCAAGAACCTCACCGTCCGTTATGAGACCAAGAAGCAGCGCAACAAGAACACACAGCAGACTCGCATTGTCAAAAAGACCGTGCCTGTCGAGTCCTTCTTCAACTTCTTCAGCCCGCCTGCCGTGCCGGATGATGAGGATGACAATGATGTTGCTTCTGACATTGATGAGCGTCTAGAGCTCGACTACCAAATTGGCGAGGACATCAAGGAGAAGCTCATTCCTAGGGCTGTGGACTGGTTCACTGGTGAGGCACTTGCCTATGAAGAGCTCGATGACGAGGATCTCGAGGAAGACTACCAGGACTATGACGACGAAGATGAAAGCGGCGACTCGGAGGAGGAGGACTCAGAGACAGAGGCTGATGGCAAGCCCAAGCAAGACCCTCAAGAGTGTCGCCAGCAATAAAGTGGGTGCAGGAACGCGTAGAATGATTGTCCGTAGCTGTTGATCTTTGTTCTTTTCTTTACATGTCTTCAGTGGCCCATCGTGCATACTCTTGCTTCTGGGCGGAGACCTCGTTGAGCTTGCGGAACCGGCGTGCCTCAAAGCCATTGCCACGGTCGACACCATCCCAGCGATACCCAGGTAAGATCCCAAAGCGATTCGGGGCATAGGCCCCTTTGTACTTAGGCGTGGAGGCAGATGATCCCTTGTTAGATGACAGGAAGCCTGCAGCTGGATCTTCCCAGCGTACCCTGTCCTCCTTGGGCAGATCGCCTATTCGTCTGCTGAAGGCTTCCGTCTTGACCTGCTCCAGCGCACGCTGCCGTGCCTGCCTCTCGTCTTGCTGCACCGTACCTCCCATGAGCTCCTTCTCCTTTTGCTGCCGTATCGCCTCTTGCCTAGCTTCTTGAGCCTTTTCCCGCTTCGCTAAGGACAGATCAATGCGCCTACCTGTTGCATCCCGATACACTGTCTCTGCCTGCTTCCCTTCTTGCTGCGTCACCTGCATGCGATCACGCTCCCGTTTGCGTCTGGCTTCCACATCTGCCATCACTTGCGCTTTTGTCTGCAGCCCGGCTCGTGCACCTGAGTTCATTTGAGGGGGAGCAGCTAGCACTGCATCTTCTTCCTGGGCAGCATACGCTGGCTTGAAGCCTGCAGAGCGCACATCCACCGTCTCTACAACGAGAGGTGCCTCTTCTTCTTTAGCAGGCCGCGCTTCGTCCCCCCATCCGCCCATATCGGCATCCTTGACCTGGGATCTCTTGCGCTTCTTTGTAGACTTGTCTTGAGTGAGGTACTTCTGCAGATACGAGAGCGAGGCCATGCCTGCCAGCTGCTGCAGTATCAATCAAACAATGTAGATGTAGTTGGAGCTTGAGCTTGAAACTAAAAAATGACGACAGCGAAGAGAAGCTGCCAGAGACCAACAAGCTTGAGCGTAGAAGAAGCAGGAGAGAGGCAGGAAGCAGCAGTGTCAGGCAGTAGACGTGCTTAGAGACAGAGAGGGAAGATCATGGAGAGACAGCTCGAAGGTCTCTCGCTCAACGAGGGAAACCCAGGAACAGCCGCAGACGGAGCCGGAGCCGGCAACTCGACAACACAGCAGGCGGTCAATGCAGCCTCTCCCCCTCCTGCTGTGGCTCCCGTCGTATCAAGCTCGCCAATCAGTAGCAGTGGCCAGCACCTGGCGCTCGGTGCCATCAATGCGGCCCGCAGACCATCACAGCAGGCGCCACCGAATATGGCCAATATGTCGCCCGAAGTACTTGCCAGGATAGCAGGCGTATGGCTTCCAATCGAGGTTTCTCTTGCTAATGCTAGTTTGCTGGACGAGCGAATCGGACAAAGGGTCCGCCCGGAGCAGCAGGTGCATCAGCACCCATCACACCTGCAGTGCCGCCCATGTCGAGCATTGCCGGTGGACTGGCTGCGAAACGAGCTGCGAATACACCGCAACTCAAAGTAGGCGGGGGCCTTGCTGCTCGACGTGGTGGACTGAAGCTTTCTGATATGGCAGGACCCTCCTCGGCGCCCAAGCCGAGCGACCCTCACCAAAATAACTTTAGCAAATACTCCGATGTCTTGTAAGCGTTCTCTACTTCTTCTCGTGCTAACGACAGGGATACGGCGACTGGATCGCTCAAATTCAAGGGAGCTGTACTATCTAGCGAGGGTGTCAACTTTGGCAACGGCCGCGAATTCAAGGCCTCCATTGACGACTTTGAGAAGCTCGAAGAGCTCGGTCGTGGCAACTATGGCACAGTCTGGAAAGTGGTGCACAAGCTCACTAAAGTACAGATGGCTATGAAGGAGATTCGTTTGTCGCTGGAAGAATCGGTTTTCTCCTCCATTGTCATGGAACTTGACGTGCTGCACAAGGCGGCGTGCCCTGAAATTGTTGAATTCTTTGGTGCATTTTTTGTTGAAGGTTGCGTCTATATCCTCATGGAGTTTATGGACTGCGGATCGCTGGAGAAGGTCTACACCACCAATGTCGACGAAGGTGTCCTTGCTAAGATTACCCTCGCCACTGTGCGAGGACTTCGCACCCTGAAGGATCAGCACAATATTATCCACCGTGATGTCAAGCCAACCAACATTCTGCTCAACTCAAAAGGCGAAGTCAAACTTTGTGACTTTGGAGTGAGCGGCAACCTCGTGGCAAGCATTGCAAAGACCAATATTGGCTGTCAATCATACATGGCACCAGAACGCATCAAGAGTGAAAACGCCTCATCAGGACCGGCGACCTACACTGTACACTCAGACATCTGGTCACTCGGTCTCTCCATTCTCGAATTGGCCAAGGGTGGCTATCCGTACCCGCCAGAGACTTACAATAACATCTTTGCTCAGCTACAAGCCATCTGCGATGGTGAACCGCCTGATTTGCCCAAGGACATCTACTCAAATGAAGCGCGCGATTTTGTTCGGCAGTGTCTCAACAAGGTGCCCACAAACCGCCCATTGTACTCACAGCTGTTGCAACACCCTTGGATGGTCAAGTGGGCAGCAGCCGAGGTGGACATGGCTGGCTGGGTCCAGACTGCATTAGAACAGACACGGCTGGAGCGGGCTCGGGGCACGGTCAAGCAACAACCAGCGTTGCACTCATTCCACACTCAACAAAAGGTGTAGGCAATTTGCATTATGATCGGGACGTCTAAAAAATATCCTCCACATCCCAGCTTTCCTGTCCTTGTGCAGCTTGTTCACGTACTTGCCAATAATCCCCTGTGAACTCCCAATATTCCTCGCCAGTGATTGGATGCTTTGCTTGCTTGAACCAACGTGCACCGTGCTCGAGTCCAGACTTTTCGCGTTCTCTGCGTCGTGCTCGTTGTTTCTCCTCCAGACGGTTCTTTTCCGTCGCAGCAAAGTCGTACTGTCCGTCCTCCATTGCTCTTTGATCGGGACGCAAGCGGGTATCTGTTGGCGGCAGGTGCGGTTTGAGTCCGTCGTCCAAAGCATTGAGCGTCATGGCAAACTGAGTCAGGTTGAAAGGCACACCCTTTGGTCGAGGATTCGTCTGCCAAACAACCATGTTGCCGTCTGCAGGTCCACCACTTGCCTTGCGTGCATAAAGCTGTTCGTTCCATTTGCCATGAACGACCCATTGCTCCGCACCTGAGCGATCCAAGACTACACCATCCACCTTGTACGCACCAGCGCCTCGCCATCCACGCGCTTTGAACTCAAGCTTACATTGCTCGCCAGTCGTGTGGTTTGTGATGACCATCGGGCCGTAATTGTCAACAGTCGGGCTTCCAAGCAGAATGCCCACTACTTGGGTATTGACCTTGCGCCAGCTGTAGACTTCTTCAGTACCATCAGGGAGCCTCAGGTGCAAATACCATGTGCCCAGCGGGTTGATGTCAAAAGTCTTGCCAGTGAATCTTGACTTGACACTCGACTCACCGTAGTAGACCCAATTGTCGGACTCTGCATGCGCAGCTCCAATCGGTGGGTGGTGCGAGACTTGTT
The DNA here is from genome assembly GCA_003717275.1 of Protomyces pachydermus. Taxonomy (NCBI): domain Eukaryota; kingdom Fungi; phylum Ascomycota; class Taphrinomycetes; order Taphrinales; family Protomycetaceae; genus Protomyces; species Protomyces pachydermus. The sequence goes on along the minus strand of QXDU01000109.1, from coordinate 176,412 downwards.
CGACAACAAACCTGAAGCCCTTGTCTGGACGACAGTACTCGTACGTTTCGTGAAGCAAGGGATTGAATGGTTTGGCCACTCTGTCGATTGTACTTGCGTACTCGCTAGCGGCAAAGGCGCCCACATAGAGCGCGCGCTCAGTTGGGTCTGATGTCTTTGCTGCCTTGTCGAGGATATCTGTGTATTCCATATCCTCTGCGACACGCTGCAACAGACTGGTAGCTTCGTTGAAACTGACCGGCAGAGTCATTTTGGTCATGTCTTTACCAATCATGGACTTGAGAATACCCCACAGGGAGACGGATGGCCGGTCGTCTTGGCGACCCATGGTGGTACGAATGCCATTCTCGTAGCCCTTGAATGACTTTGTTATGCGTGACTCGGACTCGGATTGGGCATGTGCATTCTGTGCTACTGGCTTTTGCTGAGCAACTTCATCCCGCTCTGCAATCGGTTCAGGACTTTGCATAGTAGCAGCTCGAGAGATACCAGATGCACCCAACGCAGCTGTCGAGCCACTGGCAACAGCATCATAGAACTCATCATCTGACGAGTCGTCGCTGTCGAGATAGGGTGCAACGTCGGCTGCAATAGGGTCAGGCGCATCCGTGATGGGCGACCCAGCAGGCGTGTCTGCCTTGACACGGTCAAGCTCCGACTTGACCTCCTTCAAGGCTTTGCGCGTATTCTTTTGCTTGACTTTGGCTTCGTATACTTTGCGTTCCATGTCTTCTTGATCTGTTGCAAGCGTTTGCATGGTCTCTTCCCATAGTCGCCGCACCTCGCGTTCATGATTGATGGAAGCACGCCAGTATTTTTCGCGATCGCCACTCATTTTGACGAGCTGTGTCAGTATATCGCGCAACGATGCCGCAGACGAACGGAATGCGCTTGTTGTCTCAATTCCGTCCGGCATCTGCGCACAAATTTGATCCATGAGCTCCAGCTGTACCTTGGCCGCATTAGCCGTCAGCCCAAAGTCCTTATGAGGCTCGTCGCCAATATCAAGCACTGAGTCGACCTCGGACTCATTGTCTGAAAAGTATTCGTCAACGGAGCCGATGCTCGGGGCATACGAGTTGGGCATGTCCAAGACAGACGGAGCTGCGGAAATGGCAATAGGTGCCCCAGTCAAGTCTTTTGACGTTGATGGCTGCTTGCCCTTGTCTCGAGCTTGCATCTTGGCTTGATTCAAATTCCAGATCCAGTTTTTGGCTTCTGTGGGATGCGCAGCCTTTACGTGAAATCCATTCTTATCCGGGCCTAGCACCTCAAATTTGGTCTTGTCGCCTTGAGCATAGTTAATGCGTGCAGCCTTCATGTTGATGCTTCCACGACATGCCGTCTCAGATTCGTCCTTGCTTCGATAGTATGATAAGACGCCACTTTCCAGCACAAACCAACGGGCCTTGTATCCCGACTTGTAGTTGGTCCACTTTTTAAGATGACCGGCATACCGGATGGGGTCACTTGGAGAAGCATTGAGCATTGTCTTCTGCGGCACATTCTTGAATAGCGCCTTGATGCGGTCGTCTTTGCAAAGATCAGTTGGCAGCTTACCCTTCCTATTGCGTGGGAATGGATCCGCTCCATGATTGAGTAGCAAAGAGACGAGCGACGCATCACGATTGTGAGCCGCATGGTGAATGGCAGTGTTGCCATCTGCATCTTGCTTATTGAGGTCGAGGAGCGAGGCCGCGCGAGGGTTGTCCAACAAATCAGTTAAAGAAGCATCTTTGATTTTGAGGGCCTGGGCAAATTGTTGATTGATCTTTTCGATGTAGTCTCCACGCTTGGCCTGCATCTTGTGGGCGAGTTCGGCGTTGCCTGCCAGTTCAAAGGCTTGCTTGCGCTCATCATTTTGGACCGTGTCGTTGATTTCAGGGTGATCCATCAGAATGTCAACAATCTCCGATCTGCCTAGCTGTACTGCATGATGGAGGGCTGTGTTGCCATGTGCATCGCGGGCGTTGACATCCTCATCCTTGTTCAAGACATAGCTAAACGTCTTTGCATCGGCACACTGGACAGCCAAAATCGTAGGAGGGATGGCGCTTTCATCAAAGTGCTTGTCGATCTCTTGCAAGTCGCCCACACGCAGGGCCTCTAGAAAGCGATATGACTTTATGCTCTCGTTGACTCCGACTATGGTTAGTGCGCGATTGAATGTGAATTGTACTTGCCAGTCTCGCTATACACTTGCGTCTTGGTCGACACTTCTGCCAGCGAGGGCGTCCTGGCATGACTGAGCTTGCGCGACAGGCTCATGTCTGGGTCTGGGGATGCGAGGCAGTTGCGGCTGTTGGTTCACTGTCAAGCAGTCGTCGACCAGGCAGCGAAATCTGGAGGCCATGACGCAATGGTGCGACAAAGTAGTGATAGAGATAGCGCATTATAGGGAGAGCTGCATGTGCTTTGGAGTCTCCTTTGAGAGCTGATACTTCTCTGATATGAGGCGCTCCGTCAGATCTTTGTGACTGCGTAGTTTCCTGCAGCACACGTAGATGGACTTGCACTTGCAACTCGCTCCTCAGCTATTGCTGCTCTGCCATGATCTCGGCCATCTTCTTCATCAATCTCAAAGGCGAGGTGCTCATTAGCCGGCTCTATCGCCATGATCTTAAACGCTCCATAGCTGATGCCTTCCGCATTCAAGTCGTCAGCAATGCAGACGTGCGCTCGCCCGTCATGACTCTTGGCTCTACTACATTTCTACACGTCAGGCACGAGAACCTTTACCTCGTTGCAGTGACGCGCTTCAATACAAATGCTGCTTTAGTCTTTGAGTTCCTCAATCGCCTCGTAACGCTGAGCAAGAGCTACTTTGGCAAGCTGGATGAGGATGCCGTCAAGAGCAATTTCGTCTTGATTTACGAGCTACTGGACGAGGTGGTCGACTTTGGCTACCCGCAGAATAGTGATACAGATACTCTCAAGCTATACATAACGACAGAAGGTGTCAAGTCAGAAAAGGCTGCAAAGGACGAGTCGACCAAAATCACGATTCAAGCTACAGGAGCCACGTCTTGGCGTCGGCAGGACATCAAGTATAAAAAGAATGAAGCCTTTATTGATATCATCGAGTCTGTCAATCTGCTCATTAGCTCAACAGGCACGATCCTGCGTGCAGACGTGCAGGGCAATGTTCAAATGCGCGCATATTTGACAGGAACGCCAGAATGCAGCTTTGGATTGAATGACAAGCTAGTGTTGAGCGAGGGTGACGCGACAGGTAATACGCACGGCAATAAGGCGCCAAAAGAGACAAAAGCGGCGGCTGGTTCCGTCACGCTCGAGGATTGCCAGTTCCATCAATGCGTCAAGCTCGGTCGCTTTGACACAGACCGCACGATCAGCTTTGTCCCACCGGTACGTCCTCCGACCTACTACATCCCTAACAATAGGACGGTGAATTTGAACTTATGCGCTATCGATCAACAGAAAACATCAACCTGCCCTTTCGCGTACATCCTATTGTCAATGAACTCGGCAAGCTCAAGGTGGAGTACCAGATTGCCGTCAAGGCCAATTTTGCAGCCAGCTTGTTTGCTACTAATGTCGTGGTATCAGTGCCAACGCCTCTTAATACATCAAGCATCACATCACGGGCGTCACAAGGCAAGGCCAAGTATGATCCGTCATCAAATGTTATTCAGTGGAAGTAAGTTTCACTCGAAACACAACAATACTGACTATAGAATACCTAAATTTGCCGGTCAGTCGGAGTACGTATTGAGTGCGGAAGCCGATCTGACGCCGTTGACGACGCAGCGGAGCTGGTCTCGGCCGCCCATCTCGATGCAATTTTCCCTCCTCATGTTCACGAGCTCCGGGATGCTTGTGCGTTACCTCAAAGTTTATGAAAAGTCCAACTACTCGAGCGTCAAATGGGTCCGGTACCTGACCAAGAATGGTAGTTACGAGATTCGCATATAGTAGTCGCAGATCAAGTAACGAGCTCATCCACCATTTGATGCATAGCTACGAGATTCGGGTCGCGTGCTGTGCGCTTTGTATTCTTGGCAAGCTCAGAGTGGATGGCTGCTGCATTGTCCGCCGCATCCGAGAGAAGTGCGGATAAACGCAAAGGTACTTCATCTTCAGTGACTTCCACGTCCGTCATGGCAGATGCTCGAAGACCACCGTCAAGAGGCGAAAAGCCTCGCATGTCGATATCCTCTGCCAAGGGCTGAATAGCTGGGAGTAAATGACGAGGAAACTTGCTACCGCAGAGCGTCATAGCGTGGACGTACTTGTTCCAAAGGGGTCGGCCCAGCTTGAGGTTGAGCGATAGCCAGCGTGACAAGAGGCGTAGTGCGGGTAGCATGCGCCGCACGACGGCAGAAACGCGTGTAGCAAGTTCGCCGCCCGTGTCTGCCATGGCATTCATTTGCTCGCAGAGCACATCCAACAGCACCTTGAGCGTGTCCAACAGTAGCTGCAGATTTGCTGGCTCTGGCTTGAGATGATGCACAGCAATGATGGAGCAAACCAAATGAGTGAGTGTGTCGCACGCAATACTGCGCTCATTAATCGCGTGCTGCAGCTGCACTAGCGGATCAGCTGTCTCCATCCCGGCTCCTCCAAAAGACTGGGCGAGCAAGCGCATAAATCTATCTGCGACTGGAGCATCCGGTGCAGCCGGACGCTTCAGTACTTTCTTGAAGCCCAGCGCCAGATTTTCTTGAGCAGTCGCGAATGGTTCAGCGGCGCAAGAGGCTCGCAGAAAGTAGTAGCTCGATGCAAAGGTATCGCCTGTCTGAATAATTACGACAGCAAGCTGATTCATGGGTGTGCCAGCAGTCGGCATCAAGCGGCGAGCAAATTGATAGTATCCCAGCGCCGGGCCCCAGTTCTTCTCGCCGTTCTTCGAGACACTTTGCAGCTCTCTGTAGCGAGACAAGTCTCCCAGGTAGACAAAAATTGTGTGACACGACTTGGTAATGCTCTCACGCATATCGGCTGAGCACTTGACTTGCTGCTTGGGAATTTCCATGTCGAGCATACGGAGCACATGGTGCAGTTCAGTGACGCCAAAGTGCGATATCAGGCGAGCAACGAGTGCGCGATAGTACTTGCTTGATTCCTTGAGAAAATCAATAAAGTGCCCCACGAGCTTGCGGAGTTCGACAGGCTTCTTGCCTTCAGCAGCCGCAGAGAGCTTACTAATGTGCGAGCGGAATGCCTCAATAGAGCGATGATGAGCCTTCATCCAGAGAGCAGTTTCTACATCGCGCTCCTGACCATAGCGAAAGTCCAGAAAGAGGACATCTTCATAGGCCTTGCGCAGTTCACGCCTTACAGCAATCACTTGTGTGGCATATGGCGGCTCTAGCTTGAGCTTCGCCTTGAGCTCCTTATCGAGCTTGCCTGCCTGGTCGAGCTGCTTCTTGGCAATCTCTGCATGCCTGCTCATGCGGCCTGCTGCCCTGTCTGGGACTTGAGCTTGCCTACTGTGCGGATGATGGCGAGAGGTCGTTGTGACTGTCCCGGGCAACAAACAAGAATTTCTGGCCGACAGCGACAATCAAGGCAAGGAAGCAACGAGCTACAGGACACCGCAGGAAACAGCATCCCGACACACATCTAGCAGCTATGGGTCGTGTCATTCGTGCCCAGCGTAAATCTGGCGGCATCTTCAAGTCCCACACCAGGCTCCGAAAGGGTGTGGCCCAGTTCCGCACTCTCGACTACGGAGAGCGATCCGGATATCTGCGTGGTATCGTCAAGGACATCCTCCACGACCCAGGACGAGGTGCTCCTCTCGCCCGGGTTGTCTTCCGCGACCCTTACAAGTACAAGCTTCACACAGAGACATTCATCGCCAATGAGGGCATGTACACTGGCCAATTCATCTACGCAGGAAAGAAGGCATCTCTCTCTGTGGGCAACGTCCTTCCCCTCTCTGCCATGCCTGAAGGTTCCATCTGCACCAACGTCGAAGAAAAGACTGGTGACCGTGGAGCGCTCGGCCGTACATCAGGAAACTATGTGATTGTTGTTGGTCATGACCTCGACACTGGCAAGACACGTCTCAAGCTCCCATCCGGCGCAAAGAAGATTGTTCCCTCTGCTGCTCGTGGTATGATCGGTGTTGTTGCCGGTGGTGCTCGTGTTGACAAGCCCCTCCTCAAGGCCGGTCGTGCCTTCCACAAATTCAAGGTCAAGCGAAACTCGTGGCCACGTACTCGTGGTGTTGCCATGAACCCCGTCGATCACCCTCACGGTGGTGGTGTAAGTCATTCCTTCCTATAGTACGCTCTGTCTCGCAGATGCTTGCTCATACGACTCAAAAGTCGGCTGTACAGGCATTCCCGATGCATACCAGTGTATGTAATACAACAGCATGCTAACGTATTCTAGAACCACCAACATATCGGAAAGGCCTCAACAATGGCTCGTTCGTCTGTTCCTGGTCAGAAGGTCGGTTTGATCGCTGCTCGCAGGACTGGTCTGATTCGTGGATCAAAGAGAGACAACGAGATCTAAACAGAATTGCATTCAGGAACATAGCATTCACTACTGTATCCTACGGATCTTATCATTTATTTTTTCATGAGCTGCTCTGCTGTTTAGCTGGCTGAGATCTATGCAGCATTGTGGTCCTTGTGCTGAATCGCCCTGTCGCTGAATCGCTGTGAATGTTCATGTGAGTAGTAGGCGTAGGGTGGACACTTTGGCAGTCGTCGGCATCCGTAGTCAAAGCGTCTTGCATCCGAAGTTCATCGAGCTGCATTGCCAGAAAATGGCGGTGAAGGGCGGTGTAGCCTCGTCCATCAAGCTCCAGTGATCTTTTACAGACACGAACGCTTCGGCATCTTCTCGCAACATGCTTCGTAGCTTCTTAGCTTCTGATTCTACATGACAATACATATGTAACTCTACTGCAGTAAATTCATACTCACGGGGGCATCATCCATGGCCCGAGCCGATTGAGCTTCACCACTTCGAGGGAGAGGACGACCAAGATCAAAGTCGTCGGCATTGTGAGAATCGCATACGAGTACCAACAAATGGTTGCAATCTCCTCCTCAAAGACATCGTTGAGTTGGCAGATGGACGCCACCTGGATAGCTGTTGGACTGCCAATGAGCAGAAATAGCACAACGATAAAGATTGGATCGTCCACCACGGAGATGGGCGCGAACCGCGCGATGATGGCGAGAAGAGGCAACAAAACAAGTGGGACAAGCACCATGCGGGAAACAATGGCTGTCCAGATGGTGCATTTTGAATGTGGCAAAGGCTCACCTGCCTCGCCCTTCTCCTGTGCCAAATTGCCACCGAGCACAACGAGGATGAGTGGCACGGCACAGTTCCCTGCGGTTGTCACTGCCGTTGTCAATGAGTTGAAGACAAAGGTGCCTTTTGTGAAAAAGAAGGGCTGTAGCCCAGGCACACAAGCCACAACGAGCGCAATGAGCATTGCCCACAAAGGTGGATTCATAAAGCCCCACAAAGTCTTGAGCGCCTTGAGCGGCCAAGTCTTGACACGGTCGCCAAGCTTTGTTTGTGATATTTGAGTTGTGAGTGCAGGGAATTGAGTCAAGGCACCAGAGCCTGTTGAAGTGTTGCGACGGAGCGTTGGCTCACCGAGTGCTGCATCAGTGGGCTTCCTGCTTGGCGACGAAGGTGAGAGCAAGCGCGAAGTCTCGTCAGCCTCGCCCGCCTCGTCATCATCTGAGCCAGCAAGACTTGCGTTCTCTGTTCTATCGCCAGGACGGTGTGCAGCAAAGAGGTAATTGTAGCCGTACGACCATCGAATACTCAGACCGAGCTGAGAAAAGACGAGCAGATAGAGGATACCACGGGAAGCGACTGCCTCGTCATTATCATGCGGTGCCCGCTGATCCCACCACAGCCCGTCGAGCGAGTATGCTAACGCAGAGACGAGCGCAAGAGGCAACGAGTTACTGTTCTGAAATACAGTGCATCCAATCACGAACCTGGTCTGCTTTGAAGGCAGGCCCATCACTTTGGATGCCGTCTTGCCAACAATCCAGGAGACGCCCGTGAGCAAAACAAAGACGATGGGCAACAGCCACAGATCGATCAGCTGATCTGTAGAGAGCGAGCCGGCCAGTTTTGATGCAACCAGACACGGCGTAAAGAGGTTCATATTGATATTGCTGATGGTCTTTTGCGAGTCTTTGGGCAAGACTTTGTTCTGAAGTTAGCGCCATAAACGAGCACGGAGCGACGCACCTTGGCGAGGATATAGCCGCCTGCAGAGAGCAGGACCACTTCGAGGACAGACTCGAGCGTCTTGAGGAAGAGCGTGCCAAAGGGGGTTTCTGCATTATTGCCCATGCGCTGCCTTCTATCTCTCTTTTTCTAATTATCAGCCTGGAGCGCCCTGGCCTTAGAACTGCTGGTAGCTGATGAGTTGATGAGCTGATGAGTTGAGTGCTCAGGTTGAGTCTTGGCCAAGTTTCAAGATCGTCATCCTGCGCACAGAGCAAACCATGCGACGCCCTGCACTCTGGCTCTATGCCGCGGCAGCAGTCGCGGCGGCAGACTGGGACTGCGAAGTGACACTCGATAAGGTCCGCTTCAACCTCAATGCGCTCGCAGGTGTGCATCGCTTGACTGTCTCTCATTCTACGCCACCCACCATTACCAACTTGACGTATGCGCTGGACCTGTGCAGCCCGCTGCCTCTCGATAAGAATGTGGATGCTGCGGAGCAGTGTCCAGAGAACACCTTTGTGTGTCGAACAAAAGCGGCCGTGAAGCAAGAGACAGGGACAATTGTGGAAGTACTTGCAATGGGCGTCAACGGGCCTAAGGCGACCAAGTCAAAGGATGGCCTGTCGCTTGCCTTCTCCGGCTTGGAGAATGGGGACGGCGACGCACAGAGCGCCGTGGTCGAGCTCGTCTGTGACAAAAAGGCAGGCAACGGTGAGCCGACGCTCGAGAGTGACAAGGCCGGCAAAGCGATCATTGAATGGAAGACTGTGCATGCATGCGAGGATGACCCAGAGCGAGATACACCAGCACCAAGCAAGCCGTCGTCTCATTGGGGTTTCTTTACATGGTAAATCCATCAGTTCTATGCGCTCAAGACTAACGGCAGGTTCTTTTTAATTGTCTTTATGGCAGTTGCTGCACTTCTGCTCATGACGCTCTATGGCAACTACTCTCGCTACGGCACGATAGGCATGGATCCTACGCCCACAGTAGACACGGTGCGAGATATCCCATTTTTGTTCAAGGATTTCGCCAACCAGGTGGTCGAGACTGTCAAGGGATCCGGCGCGAGATCCGGGTACAGTGCTGTATAGAACAGAGAGCAGTAGCTGCAGGCATTGAAGTAGCAATTGAGCATAGACCATATTTGTGACTGGCTTTTGAGCACGAGCACGACCGCAGCTCAGACCAAGAGACGACCTTGAGGCTCAGAGCTCTTTCTCTCTCATATATATCATGGCCGCCGCTGCTCCTGCTGCGCAGCAAATCACGCTCACATCCTCCGACAATGAGTCCTTCCAAGTGGATCTCGAAGTCGCAGAAAAGTCAGTCCTAATCAAGAACATGGTGGAGGATATCGGCGAAGACGACACTGTGGTGCCCTTGCCAAACGTAAATGCCAATGTCCTCAAGAAGGTGCTCGAGTGGTGCGAGCATCACAGAAAGGACCCCAATCCAGACAGGGAGGATGACAATGCCAATAATGCGCTTGCGAAGTAGGAAAACAGACTTCGCGACGCGTCAGCTAATAGGTCAGGAAACAATCATCCACAGACATGTCGGAGTGGGACCAAAAGTTCATGGCAGTGGACCAGGAGATGCTATTTGAGATCATTTTGGCTGCCAACTACATGGACATTAAGCCTTTGCTCGATTGTGGCTGCAAGACTGTCGCCAATATGATCAAGGGAAAGACACCCGATGAGATTCGCAAGACGTTCAACATTGTCAATGACTTCACACCGGAGGAGGAAGCACAGATACGCCGCGAGAATGAATGGGCAGAGGACCGTTGAATGATGCCGAAGCAATACGATATGCTACTTCTGTATAAGCTATGAACACGCGAGATGATCTCCCACCTGCACTGTCGTGCCCTCCTCCAAATCCAAGTGAATGCCGAACCATAGCCTTCCACTTGATTTGCGCATCTTGGTGAGTGTCGCAAACGGTTCTTTTGTCTGGACGCCCGTCTCTTGATTGATGCAAATCATCAAGCACCGTCGACACTTGCCCAGTACAGCAAACTTGCTTTCTCCAATTTGCATTGACTGAAGCGCATCTTCCTGAAAGGCAGGCAGACCCTGAATAACAAAATTGGCGCGGAAGTTGGCCGCATCAACAGCCTCGCCGGAGATACTTGCAGCCCTCTTGATGGCGCGAACGCTGCTTTCAGAAATGCACAAGAACGGTGATTCATTGCTAAGCAACAGTTGAATGCGTCTGTTTTGCCGCTCGCCGGCACTAAGTTGGGACCAGCTGCTAGACAAGCCGAGCTTAGCAGATCGCGAGGCTGACGGGTCTGCCACAGACAGAGTGCAGCGTACACCAAGATATGCCGAAAGAGCATGTTCCAGCCTTAGGTCGCAGTATACCAAGATTTGAGCTTCGTCGCCACACACTTTGCAAGAAATTGCCTTGAGCGACTCTGGATTGGTTTCAAGTGGGACATGCAGTATTTCCTTGCTGAAGCGTATAATCAGCTCCGTGTCGCTGATCTCTGTCCGGATGAGAGCCATCTTGGTGTACTTCTTTTGAGAAAGCACTTGCCGTGTGTCCAGATTGACAATTGCCCATTGCCGATCGTACTCCAAGCCAGAGGGTAGGACACGCCAAGCCATGCCTTTGGGTACATTGTAAGCTCGACAAGACTTGATTGGATAGACATTGAGCTGTGTCAACCTTATGGGTGCGGGTGTCGCAGTAACGGCCTTAGCATCATCCGATTCCACAAAGTATTCCGTCAGAAAGCGAACGAAGGCATGGATGTCGTCGGTATTCGTCATGGCGCCCAAACTGATGCGCACAGCGCCAGTGTGTTTACCGTCAATGGCATCCCTAGCACCAGAGCAGACATGACCGGCAGCATAGTCGGCCTGTATTTCTGTACTCGAAATGCCAAGGACAGCTAGCATACTAGGATTGCAGAGAGTTCCGGTGCGAATGTGAATTCCAAGAAGACCTGCCAGCTCACCGACCTGATTGTATCCAATTGGCTCGCCATCGCTGCGATCGAGAAGCATAGTCAAAATTGGAGAACCTCTCATGCTTAGGAGCTGCGCGAGGGGCTTGCCGTTGGCATGAGTCAATTCTTGGATTGCATCGTGTGCGCGCTTCCCAAGCCAGGTGACATGTTTCCCGATATTGTTGAGGAAGTCTTGGCCATAACATTCTGTATGAACGTCCAACGCGTGATCCAGCGCGAGGATACTGTGGAAAGGCAGAGTTCCATCTTCCAAGGCAGAAGACACATGAGTCTTGATTGCGCGAAAAGCGTCAGTTCTGGAAACGGCATCGACCGTTCCTCCGCCAAAGTACTTGCGACCCTGCACTAGTTTGCTCAGTCTTGGGTCGCGCTTGATGAGCAAAGCTCCCAGACCGCTTGGGTAGCCAAAGATCTTTCCAAATGACAGCACGACAAAATCGGCGGATGCGCCTGAATCCAAATTCAAGGGGTGAGTCGGCGCATAGGTCGCGGCATCACACAGCTCAAACCCGGTAGGCAAGCGTCTAGGAGCAAATCGTGAAGCTTTTCCTGAAAAATTGCACCGAGCAGCGTAGGCGAAGAGAATGTGTTTTTCCGATTGTTGAAATGCTAACGATTGCTCGTAAGGTGGATTTTCAAGGCTCCATGAATCAGCCGTATCTCTCAACCCAACGAGCGACGTATGGCTATATGGATAAATGCGCATATGCCAGGATCCAGCTGAGCGCATCAACTCTCCCACAAGCTTGATGCCCGCGGTTGCACCCGACGTGAAGACTAAATCATAATCCTTCACATTGAGAATACGCAAGACACGCTCGCGAATCTGGGCAATCTTGTCTGCGGTGCGTTGGGACGCAGGAGAGGCACTATGTGGGTTGCCGTAGAGCGTCGAAGTCAAATCTTTCGCCTGGCGTGTAATGACCGAGGCAGCGTAAGGCGGAGCGCCTGCATTGTCTAGGTAGACAGCTTCTTCGAGATGTGCATACTCAGACAGGCGTATGTCAAAGAGCGTTCGTGGATATGGCGCGTGTCTTGGCCGTGCCGTGGTCATGATGGGGAAAGAGTAAGGCAGCAAGACATATCCAAGAGTTCAAGTAGATAAGCGCTGTATCTTTCAAGGGTTTTCAGCTTGTGGTGCCTGTCGGTCTTGTGCGGTTGCATTTGAGGCGCGAATTTCATCTGAACAAAGTGCGATTACATCAACAGCCAGCAGCATAGACACCACACAGTCTGTGCTTGCATGTCAGACTTCCAGGTCGTCGTCGTAGGGGCAGGGCTTGTCGGCGCATTAGCCGCCATCTCGTTTGCCAAGCAGGGCTACAGTGTCTCAGTGTATGATGTGCGCAAAGACCCGAGGAAGACTGAGAATGCACAAGGTCGCAGCATCAACCTCGCTGTGTCGGCGCGTGGGCTCGGCGCCATCAAGAGCATCGACGCCAGCTACCATGATAAGCTCGTGGCGCGGAGTATTCCAATGGAGGGCCGCATGATCCATGTTGAGGGTAAGGAGGACAGCCAGCTGTACGGCCTCTTTGGCGAGTGCATCCACTCCATTGATCGCTCGCAGCTCAACATCGATCTTTTGGATGAGGCTGGTGGCTATGACAAAGTGTCGCTCCACTTTGAGCACAAGTTTGCAAGCGCAGACTTTGATAATCACAAGGCAGTCTTTACGAACAAGGCAAGCAACACGGATGTCCCTGTGCATGCTGACTTGTTGGTGGGCTGTGATGGCGCATACTCTGCGGTCCGCAGTGCCATGATGCGGGTACAAAAAATGAATTTGCGGCAAGAGTACATTGAGCATGAGTACTTGGAGTTGTCTATGCCGGCAAAGAATGATGATTATCAATTATCGCCCCATCACCTGCACATCTGGCCACGGCAAGAGTTCATGCTTATTGCTTTACCTAATCCGGACAAATCGTTCACAAGTACGCTCTTTGCGCCGACACATCTATTCCAAAAAACGCCAGATGAGGCAGTGGCTTTCTTCAGAGATGTCTTTCCCGATGCTCTGCCAAAGATTGGTGAAGACCGGCTTCGTGAAGTTTGGCAGAAGAATCCGGTAGCGCCTCTCATCCAGGTGACATGTGCTCCATTTCACTACAAGGACCGCTGTATCTTGCTCGGCGATGCAACGCACGCGATGGTACCGTTCTACGGCCAGGGCATGAATTGTGGGTTCGAAGACTTGCGTGTGCTCAATACATTACTTGAACAACACAAGGTGACGCCTCAAGCAACATGGGAGCTTGGCGCTGCCCTTGAGGCATATTCGGCAGGACGCAAGGATGACTTGAGTGCTATTTTGAAACTCGCGATGGGCAATTACGTCGAGATGCGGTCCTCCGTCGCCTCTCGGCTGTATCTTGCCCGACGTTATTTGGATGGTCTCTTTGGTCGCTTGTTCAAGAACAGCTGGGTACCCATGTACTCGATGGTAAGTTTCAGGGACGACATTCGATATTCAGATGTGATTCGGCGACAGGCGCGGCAGTCCAAGATCCTGGAAGCGCTACTTGTCACGGCTGGCGGGGTACTTGGCTTGTCTTTGGCTAGTGTTTTGCTGGCTAAGAGCAGTAGAGTTCGGCGGCATGCAGCCAGTCTTTTATACCGCGCCGGTCGCGTTATAGAGGGTGTCACGGACTGATGGATCCGCCCAGGTGCTCACTTGTCTTTCCTCAACCGGCAAAGCTCAAACATGTGTCATTCGCCAATCACGCCGAGAGCTTGAAATCACACGAATTGATGAAGTCTCGCACCAGCTTGGCGTTGCTAGATTCATCAAAGGAGTCGGGATAGGGGTCACGACCCACCGGAAGGCTGGCCTCTATGCTGAAGTGACATTGTTTGATAGAAAAGACATGCTCAAGATGGCGTCCAAGGTGGCGAACTCACCGAACTCACCCGGAGTGATGAAGAGCTATCCGTTTATTAAGTGAACCCATGATCGGTATCTAGCATAGGGAGGGTTTGCATGAAGACTTGAAGCCAAAGCTGAGAGCACCACTTGACGGCGACCTGTGGATGAGTAGCGTTGTGCACGTGGGGGCGCAGGGTCTGGCTGGCTGTCAGGGAGATAAAATCTGACTGAAGATGCGGCATAATCTCAGATCTCACCCTGCATCTGCACCACCACCAACTTGTACAACCATGAAGTACACTGCTCTCCTCCTCGCAGCAGCCGTCACTGCACAGAATGCAACCAGCCAGATTGTAGAGACCCTACGAAATGCAAACCTCGTGCCAAAGATTGTCCCGGCCTTCACTGCGACCGTAGATCCCTTTGTGATTACGTACCCTCGCGGCATCGTCAACTACGGCAATGCACTCGACTTGAACGTGACGAGCTTCGCGCCGCTCATCAACTTTACCGGCAGTGCCAATGTCAGGTACACGGTGGCCATGGTCGACCCGGATGCACCCACGCCACAAAACCCGACGAGTGCTCAGATTCGCCACTGGTTGGTGACTGATGTGCAGGCATCTACAACCCCGATCAATATCTCGAGTGGCAACGTGCTGAGCGGATATCGCGCTCCATCACCTCCCGCCGGCAGTGCTCCTCATCGATATGCCCTCTTTTTGCTGCAGCAACCAACAGCTGCCAACATCACCCTCGGCAACCAGAGTGCCATTCAAAACTTCAACCTCGCTGCCTTTATTACCTTGAACAGGTTGACGGTTGTATCTGGCAATTACTTCAATGCTTCTCGCACAAATGCAACTTCCACCGGTGGTGCCTTTGCCAGTGGTTCTGCAAGGCCATCGTCCACAGGCACTGTTCGAGCTTCAGACGCCAATTTGGTCACAGTGTCGCTTGGTTCACTCGCCGTCATCATGGCTTCATTCCTATAGACTCTAGAATAGACAAAAACATAAAAGTGCTTACAATTTCGAGTCCTTCCATCGTGTATCACGCTTCTCCTTGAATGCCGCGAGTCCCTCCCTGATGTTTTCTCCGCTCTCAAGCAGTGCCACCTCCGGAGACTCATTGTGGACTTGTGTAGAGCGCTCGAGACTGCCGTGCTCCATAGCAGCAAGCATACCTGTTCGCGACACAATCACTGAATCGGGTGAATTAGCGCAGATTTGGTTGGCAAACGACATGGCCGTGTCCATGAGCTTGTCATGTGCAACGACGCGATTGACAAGACCCCACTGCATAGCAGTCTGCGAAGAGATGTCTGCACCCGTCAACAACAACTCACTGGCGCGTTGCAGACCAAGGTATCGGACGAGCCTGCCAATGGCACCCATCTTGGCAAACACACCTCGCTTGACTTCCGGTGTACCAAAGACGGCGCGTTCAGAAGCCACGACCAAGTCGCAATTGACGGCCATCTCCATACCACCACCAAAACACATGCCATTGACGGCAGCGATCAAGGGCTTCTTTCCCTTGCGTCGGGAAACACCACCAAAGCCACCGACAATCTCTGCGTGGTTGGCATTGGGATCAGCAGCCTTCATGGCGAGCCATTCTTTCAAATCTGCACCAACACAAAAGCCGCGTCCGTTGCCGGTCATGATGGCACACCGCAGCGAGGGCTCACGGTCATACCACTGCATGACGGTGGAGAGCTCCTGCTGCATGGCGTGGTTCATCATGGAGAACTCGCCACGCTGGAGGGTGATGAGGAGAATTTGTGAGGTTGGGAAGGACACGCCAATGTCTTTGCTGTGCTGAGGGACCTGCATCTGCTGTATCTGCTGTTCTATAGAGCTAGGAGTCTCCGACTGAGTCGTGTAGTTGAGTCTTTTGTCTCTCGGCCCAAGTGCGGAGCTGCGGAGGCCGGGAAAATAGACAGTCACAGATATTCAGATTCTAATTCGCTGGCATATATACTCTTTGACATAGGCCCCATTTGCAACACTATTCGCCGTCTCCATCATGGCCAGTCCCCCTCTTCCCTGCCCCTCGTTGCAGCATGACGCTGCTTTCTTTTCGATTTTCGCCTTCGACACTCAGCGCATCTGCATCCACAACTCCAACCAAGTCTGCGCATGCTCCATCAGCACAGGGCGCCCTCGCACTCCATCTCGCTCGCAGGAACATGCCTTAGACTCTGTCTTCTTGTTGCAGCCGGACTCAGGCAAATCGTGTCCGCGCGTCCCTTGGATGCAGCTCTTGCACACCCGAATGTTCCCGATGAACAACCAGGCTCGCCGCAGTTCTGGTGGAAGCTCGGTGTGTCTGTCGTACTGATTCTTGGGGGTGGTGTCTTTGCCGGACTCACTATCGCGCTCATGGGTCAAGATATCATCAATGTAAGCTTCCAACAAGCATTGAATGCCGCTCACACCTAGCTACAAGTCCTTGCAGAGTCAGGCGAGGAACGCGAACGCAGACATGCTGCAAAAGTGCTGTCTCTACTCAAGCGTGGCAAACACTGGGTCCTTGTCACGCTTCTTCTCTGTAATGTCCTCACCAACGAATCACTCCCCATTGTGATGGACAGTATTCTCCCTGGCGGTCTGTACGCTGTCGCCATCTCTACCGTGTCGATTGTCATCTTTGGTGAAATTATTCCTCAATCATTGTGTGTGCGTTATGGATTGCCCATTGGTGCGGCTTTCGTGGCTCCTATGCTGGGACTTATGTACATCATGTACCCAGTCGCCTACCCCATCGCCAAGCTACTCGACTACTTGTTGGGCGATGATGAGGGCACAGTATACAAGAAAGCAGGTCTCAAAACACTCGTCACGCTTCACAAGACGCTAGGTGCGGACCGACTCAATGAAGATGAGGTTACCATCATCACAGCTGTGCTCGACCTCAAGGACAAGAGTGTCGGAAGCGTCATGACACCAATTGAGGATGTTTTTACAATGAGCGCTGATACTATTCTGGATGAACCCATGGTCGACACTATCCTCAAGGAAGGCTACTCGCGCATCCCCATCTACCAGCCAGGCAACCCAACCAATTTCGTCGGCATGCTGCTCGTCAAAATTCTCATCACCTATGACCCAGATGACAGAGTACCTGTTAGTAATTTCACCCTCGCAACGCTGCCAGAAACACGACCTGAGGTATCGTGCCTCGATATTCTCAACTTTTTCCAAGAGGGCAAGTCGCATATGGTGTTGGTGTCTGAACGACCAGGGGAGCCAGCCGGGGCGCTAGGTCTGCTAACGTGTGAGGACATCATTGAAGAACTAATTGGCGAAGAAATTGTCGACGAGAGCGACGTTTACATTGACGTGCATCAAAAAACGCGTCGACTCGATGCTGCGCCCTTGAGAAAAGGCCATCGCATCAATTTCACCTCGCTTGAGCGTAGAAAGACGGATCTCAATCTCTTGACGGGTGGCAAGCAAGCGACTGGCAAGCCGCTCTTCAGGCCAGCCAACGTTGCGCACAACCCAACAGAAACAAAAACAACCAAAGTCACCATTAAGCCCACTACTAATGTGAATCTGACACCAAGCAAATCCGGCGAACGACCTGGTTTGCGTGATGCGGGTCAGCGCGACCTCAGTGCGTCACCTGGATACGGTACCACGTCTGAGCGAGCCGCCATGCATGACAACCTCAACAATTCCGATGTGGAAGACCAGCAAGATCAGTCTTATCAGACAGATGAGGAGGAAGCAGACGAGCAACGACCTTTGTTACTGCAAGTGCCACAAGATCGTCATTTGCACGGCAGAAAGACGTCACGGGTGCGGTCTGGCAGTATCATTGAAACAACAGTTGAGCAACCCGACGGGACCATCAAGATGGTGGTTGGCTGTACACATGACCATCACAATGCCTTGAGCGATGCCGAGTCGAGCGATAGCGGGTACAGCCGGCGCAAGAACGGCCACAAGGTGAACCGACCTGCTCGACCTGCGAGTGCGAGAAGTCACAGCTCAGGTGGTTCCGTACGTGATTCACCATTACTCATGTTGGATGGAGACCAAAAGAAAGCGAATAAGAAAGGGTGATCCTTCTTGGTCAACTTCTTCAGGTTTTATAGCTATACAGTACAGTGAAAGGAACATGGCCTAATTGCCTGCTTCGAAGTGCAAATCATCAGATGACTCGCATGGTTGCTTCTGCCTCTGCCTATCGGTTCCTTGAACAAGAGGGTTGTAGATGGTCCGTTCCTCAATGTACACTTTCAATACATCCTGAATGAAGTTAGCGTCAGATCGAAGGAAGCCAAGCAGCTTGCTTGATCTGCTCGCAATATCAGACTGCATTTTGCCTAAAAGTATCATGCGATTCGTGGTGCAATCTGTAGGCATTGTCAATCCTGAAATCCTCTTGTATTCGTACTGCAACACATGCCAGCAATTCCATAGTCTCAAAGAATCTGGCCTGAGTTTCCCTGATCTCAAGGAGCGCTCAGCACGACTCAGATTTTGGGGTTGAAGCACACAATGTCTCCTTTGGTGTGCACCGCACGTATTGAGACTACAACTGTTGCAAACTCTGCGCACATCACTTGCATGCCTTCCCTTTTCGATGAAAATTTCGGGCGCACAGAGATCAATAGGCCTTGGTGCTGGTGCGGAAGCGACGAGAGCTTCAAGACTGACAGGATGCTCAGACGGTCCGGTCGGTCCGAAGTCGCCCACAGTAGGATCGCCTGAGTTGATGTAATGCAATTTTGGCTTCTGCTTGGCCCTGTCCTTTGTGAACAGATCAGTCAACCAGTGAACACTAGGTACATGTCCCTTGGACTGCAGGGGATCTTTGGATTCACCGCATGATCTCACCTTGTCACCAGATTCTGGCATATTGGCGTTGAAGGGCGTCCAAATGTCCTCCCGTTTCCTTGATAAAGACACCCTGATCTTTGCTAAACACGAGTCCGGACCACAGTCGTTGGCAAGATTGTCCTGAAAGCGCTCAAATAGTTGTTTTGAAATGCCAGAACGATGACTGAGAATAGCAGGGAAGGCAAGTTGTAGGTCTTGGGGTAAAGACTCTAGCAACTCGGTATCGGCTGCACTGATGGTTCCTAAGCTGCAAAATTGATGTTTACAGAAGTAGCGATAAGCCATCAACAGAAAATGCCCTCCGTCGTCATGTATGCGCCGAGCAAACGGTGTTTCACACCATCCTTTGAAGCGTAAACCGCTCTTGCATCGTGGACACGGAAGACGGCCTTCTTCATCAGTACCCCCAGTCCTGTTCCTAGTCCTGCTCCAAAGAGCTGGATGCCAGACGAAGACTGAGGGACGGACGATGACCTTTGCATGACTTGGGTCATCACTCAGGTGAATCGAAGGATCTGGCGGATGAATCCAAAACGACGAGCCTTCTTCGTAGAGCTTGATCCTCTTGTCTTGGATTTTGGCCTTGATTTCATGGATGAGATCCACTTCAATTGAGGTCCTATCACTTCTCTCCGTAGTGGTCGCCTCTGTCGTGGGAACAACATTATCGACATCACCGCTGGCTGATTGGTTTGCATCAATGTCCCTTGGGACATCGAGAAAAGCATCGGCACCACTTGAAGACCTGTCAGTCGCGTCTTGCGCCATGTCTGCAGTACTTGTACTGTGCGCATCGCCTTCTTCTTCGGGGTCGTTTGAGTTCACCATAAACATATCACCCTGGTTCCTGGCGATTGAAGATTGAGAAGCGGGATGTACTCCCGTCATGGTGTCTGACATTGCAGATGCGACGCTATGCAGAGCTGCATCGCCATCTTCGATAGGTATCATCGCACTTGCCACCGCTGCAGATGCTGTTGCATGCCTATTCGGACGCGCCACCTTGGCAACTAATTGTCAGATTCTGTGGACAATACCGACTCAAAGAGCCTCACACTTCAATCTTGCTTGACCTGGCGCTTTGGCAGCTCTTTCTGTTGCGGATGCACGACCAGGTTTACGCGCGCCTGGTCTGCTTTTGCTGCCCTTCGGCCTGGCCATATCGGACGGAAAGATGATGGAGCTTGTACTTCCGCAGTCGCTGTGCGGTGTTGGAGCCTCAGATGACAGCCTGCATGTGACTAATCAACGGAGCAATATGCGCTGTAGCTATGCACGGAAGTGCTGGATCGCAGAGAAGAGAAGTTCAGATTGCTCAGAAGTCCATCAATTCAAGCGCTCTCGACACGAACCAGAGCTAATCTAGCAGCCATGCATCCAGAGTGCCCTCAAATGTCGAAGGATCCTCGGAGAGCTTTGGGTCTGTATGCACCTTGCTGCCGTGCTGTACAGGCGATGCGCAATCTGCACTTTAGTCAAGAGTAAAAGAAGCAGCAGCAGCAGCAGCAGCGAGTCATCCGCCTAGGATCTGACAGTCGTACATCTTGAGGCACTATATTCAATTCAAGGACTTGTCTAACAAGTCAATGCAAAGCTTCTAAGCTCCAAAGAATCTATAGGAATAAGACAAAAGTATGAGACAGCCATTTCACTTTCTCGGCATAGGCACCCAGCAGACGACGAGATGTAAACTCAGAATGATGCAGCCAATGATCCAGAATGCTCTGTGATAGTCTGGTGCAATGAAGCGGAAGACAACAGCAAAGATGACACCGCCAGCATTGCCCGAAGCACCAACGAGACCAGAGACCATTCCATTTGATTGTGGCAGGATGTGTGGGACAATGCTAAAGGCTGAACCATTTTGCATTTCCAAGAAGATGGCCATAAAGCTCATGGCAGCAATCAACGAGTGTACTTTGAGACCCGGCACGAGACCGATCCAGATGAAGAAGGTACCCTGCGCTACACCGAGAGCGAGATGGAAGTATTTCTTGTTGTTGACATTGTTGCCTGTTGCCAGGTAAATCTTGTCTGCGAGGTAACCACCCAGGGGTCGTGTAATGACATTGAGCAGACCAAACATGGCAGACCAATTTCCAGCGAGCTGTTCAGACCAAGCTTGCTTGTCGATACTCTTCGCTTGTGCTTTGTAAAAGTTGGAGATGATGCCCTCGACGGCAAGCTCTGAGCCAAAGGAGCACATGTATGTCAGCACAAGGAACAACACCTGTGGGTTGATGAGAATCTTTGCGGCAGACTTGATGGTTGGGTTTTCAACAATGACATTCTCCTCATAATCGCCGACCGTGCCGATTTCCACATCAGGTGTGGCTTCGCCAGGTGTGATGGGCTTCTTCTCCTTGAGACTGTGCGGCGATGTGGTTACCCGCTGAGAACTCGAAGACGAGCCAGCTTGGTTGCTGAAGACCTTGTCCATGGCAGACGTATCGATGGGTGTTCCGGCAACGCCATGGATGTGACGCGTCGCCCAAGGTCCTGTGGGTGTATCTTGACCAAGGAAGAAGACTGCTGCAGCCGTCAAGACCAACACTGCGAGGGGCAATGCTGGGAATGCATAGCGCCATGAGTGACCCATTGAGTAGCCATTGCTGTAGAAGGCTTCTGCGACTGCTGGCATCACAAAGAAGGTGACACCTCCGCCGGCATTGCCCCATCCACCAACAAATCCATTCGCTCGACCGACAATGGACTTGTCAAAGAACTGGGTCGACCAAACGAGACAGGGAACAAAG
The DNA here is from genome assembly GCA_003717275.1 of Protomyces pachydermus. Classification (NCBI taxonomy): domain Eukaryota; kingdom Fungi; phylum Ascomycota; class Taphrinomycetes; order Taphrinales; family Protomycetaceae; genus Protomyces; species Protomyces pachydermus. The sequence goes on along the minus strand of QXDU01000109.1, from coordinate 154,755 downwards.
GTTCCACCGAGTACACCGACAAAGAATCGAATGCAGTAGAAGCCCGTCAAGCCTGTCTTGCCATATCCAATAGCAGGTACGCATGCTGTTGGAATAGCACCCGCCATGAGAATACCGGCTAGCACTTTTCGTGGTCCGAATTTGTCGCACAGGGGTCCCGCAATCAAACGAACGAGCAGCGTTGCTAGTAATGAGATGATGTTGCTGTTTCCAATCTGTGCAGAGTTGAGCTTGAGGTCTGTCTTCAACATGCCATGGAGGAGCGGTGGAAATGCAAACCAAGAGAGGAAGGCGACAAAGAAGCCGAACCAGGCGAGGTGGAAGGTTCTACCATACTTGTTGATGGGATTGAGCGCCACGAGAGTCTTTGACTTGTGTGTGACTGGATTGACGTCTGCATGGAGCAGGCCCTTGAGGAAGCCAAATTGACTGGGTGCTGCTGCGTCCATGGCTGGCTGTAGTTTGATGCTTGATCAGTATGGATAATGTTGAGGCTTTATGTCGTCTGAGGGATTGACAGTTGCAGGTGAGGAGATCGCGGAGGCAAACACGATAAGGATAGAGGACGGACGAGAAGGCCTGGGCTTGGGCTTGGGCCACGATTCAGTAGGACTGCAGGACGTGCTGTCACTCAATGAGCTGGTCTAGATTGGAAGAACGCGGCAAACGCTGACATGAGCTCGAGCAAGAGCAGCAAGACGGAGCCCAGCTCGGCCGGTGGTGACGATAAGAAGTTCATGCGAGATAGCGGCTTCAAGTTTGGTCCACAGGCTACAGGCCACAGCAGCCGTCCAAGCTATAGATTGCAGCAGTATTCGTTAAAGCTAGACACTACTAGCCAGGCAGATAGATCCACCCAGCACACAGATCAGCACCGAAGCCATGGCCATTGAGCTAGAGAGCACAGCACGGTTGAAGCAAGATTTGGTCGTTGTTTGTGCTTATCGTGTGTAGATGAGCCAGGGCGCCGTGATTGGCTGACAGGGGACGCTGCTTATCTCGATGTTCAGATGACAGCAGCAGCAGCAGCATCTGGACTGCAAACACGATATATCATACGTACGCTATGAACTTTTTCTTTTAACTAAAACGATTCCAGCACATAGAGAACCTTACAATTCAGCACGCGCCTCCTGAGCACGCTGCTTGGCATCGCCAGCCAATTGAGCCGACTTCTTTGCACCCACACCACCAACACGCTTAACAAAGTCAAACAACGCCGAAAGTCCATCCGTTGCCATTTGTGCAAATGCAGAACCATGCACAGGTTCCGTTTGACCATGCGAAAAGTAGTGAGCGTTGCGACGCGCAGCAGCGACGAGTTGATCCTTCTTGCCACCTTGAGGCACAGGCACGCCATAACTGTCCAAAAACGCCTTGAGATCAGAGTCAGACCATGAGTCGAAAGCATAACCTTGCACATTGCCGTATTGGCGCTGTGCCTCCTTGGCCGCTGCGTCACCCTTCTTGGCAAGTGCATCATAGCCCTGTTGAGTTTGCTTGATGAGCGCATCACGCGAGGAAGCGGCCGTCTTGTCGAGCTTGATTTTGGCGTCCTTGGCGAATTTCTGCAACTGCGACGTAGACCAGCCTTCAAAGTCCTCAGCAGAGGTCCTTGCAGCATGGGCATTCTTGCGAGCAGCAGCAATCAATTCATCCTTCTTGCCGTTTTGTGGGACAGGAATGCCGCGAGAGTCAAGGAAGGCCTTGAGTCGTGAGTCGGACCAAAAGTTGAAGACATCATTACCAGCAACATCTTCCGACACTTGCGCATACGCTGCACCAGCAGACTTCGTTGCTTGGTCAGCAGCATCGGCAGCAGCACGAGTTCCTTTGTTTTTGAGGGATTCGGCAGACTTGCCAGCTTCCTCTGCGCCACCCACCACTTTGGCCTTGATGTTGTCATAGGCGTCTTCTGCTCCGTGCTTGATCTTTGCAGCGACGCCTTCAGCTGTATCCTTGGCGCTGTCAGCAGCGGAGGCGGCCTTGTCGGCAGCAGCATTGTAGGCCTTGTTGCCTTGCTTCTTGGCTTCAGTAGCAGCATCGTTTGCCTTGTCGGCCGCGGCGTTGTAGGCCTTGTTGCTTTGCTTCTTGGCTTCAGCGGCTGCTCCATCTGCTTTATCTGCAGCGGCGTTGTAGGCCTTGTTGCCTTGCTTTTTCGCCTCGGCTGCGGCTTCATCTGCTTTACCTGCAGCGGCGTTATATGCCTTGTTGCCATGCTTCTTGGCAGCGGCAGCAGCATCGTCAGCCTTATCGGCAGCAGCGTCATACGCCTTGTTGCCTTGCTTCTTTGCATTGTCTGCACCGGCGTTGTAGTAATTGCCGGCAGAGTTCTTGAGGGACTTGTAGTTCTTACGGGCCAATGCACGTAAATCATTCAGCTTGGAGCCTTGTGGTACCTTGACGTTGTTCTCATCCAGCATCTTCTTGAGTTGTGACTCTGACCAAGCATCAAAGGCCGATTCACCACGCCACCATGCTTTCGCCTGTTCTGTGAAGCTGTGTGTGTTTTTACGCAACCCAGCGAGCATGGATTCCTTTGTACTACCTTGCGGGACAGGGATGCCGCGTGCATCACACCAAGCCTTCAAGTCTGAATCAGTCCATGTACCAAACAAGGAGTCATAGACGCTCGGACCTGTGGAGACCATGTTGCTGTATGCTGAACGTGCAGACTGCAGGAGTGAGTCTCGGTTACGAGGGGTTGGGTTTGGGATGTTGTGGTAGTCGAGGAAGCTCTTGAGTTGCGAGTCTGTCCAGGAATCCAAGATCCAGTTGGCGAGGGAGTTGTCTGCATAGCTGCCGGTCACGAGGTTGACGAGATCGTCCTTTGTGTTGGCTGCGAGGTCTGCTGCATTTGAACCACTCTCGACCAGCCATGCGCGCAGTTGGGATTCCGTCCACTGCTCATAGGGCGGTGTGATGGCGTCCCAGTGCTTCTCGACGGTGTCTGAGAGTGCTTTGCGGTCCGATGCTGCTGGGTAGGGGATATTGTGGTCCTTGAGCCATCGCTCGAGCTTTGTCTCGTGCCAGTTGTTGTAGATGCGCTCAGTTGGCTGTTTGAGGTGTTAGCTATGACGTCGTTTTCTGTTGGTTGTACGAGGATGTGTTACCCATTGGAAGGCGGAGGTAGCTGAGAGTGCCGCGAGTGCAGAGAGGAGGGCGAAGTTTTTCATTCTCTGTCGCTCTGTCGCTCTAGTCCTGAGTGGTATAGAGTAGAGTAGAGTAGAGTAGAGAAGAGGAGAGAGAGTAGAGTAGAGAAGAGAGAGAGAAGGTTGCGTTGACTCCTTTATACTTCAGCGCAGGATGACGACACACGGAATGGCAGTCATAATAATGGCAGTAGAATCAGTAGTTGAGTCGTAGAATAGGAGGAGCAGTAGAAGAGTACTCATGCTATACACTAGCACACTCTGGCACTCTGCCACTCAGCTATCCTCTGCCTTCTGTCTACCATGCTGACTAAGCCACGTGTTATGACAAAAAGATAAAAGCAGCAGCATCAGTAGAAGTAGTAGCAGTAGTAGCAGCAGCTGTAGTAGAAGAGTAGCAGCATCATGTCCTCCTCGATACCCATCATCACCAAGGCAGCAGAGGCACTCGGTCTCGCAGACACAGCAGGCAGCCCACCCGTCTCCTCCAGCTTCACAAAGAACGCCTTCTTCCAACCACCCTCCAGCAGTCCTCAACAAGCACCATCGCCCCTGGAGTTTGCGCGCAGACGGGCCAGCGTCTCCCAGGCCAATGCACGGCCCCTCAAGCCCTTCTCCCATGCAGACATCAAGATCTTGTTGCTGGAAAATGTCAATACCATTGCCATTGAAGCACTCAAAGCAGAGGGATACCAGGTCGAGGTCCACAAGGCCTCTCTCCCAGAAGCAGAACTCATTGAGAAGATCCGCAATGTCCATGTCATTGGCATCCGCTCAAAGACCAAACTCACGGCAAAAGTCCTGGATGCTGCTCAAGAACTCTTTGTGATTGGATGCTTCTGCATCGGCACCAACCAAGTCGACCTCAAGCATGCCGCTTCCAAGGGCATCGCCGTCTTCAACTCACCCTTCAGCAACTCCCGCTCTGTTGCTGAACTCGTCATTGCCGAAATAATTGTGCTGGCCAGGCAGCTCGGCGACCGCAGCAATGAGCTGCACAACGGCATCTGGAACAAAGTGAGCGCAAAGTGCTGGGAGATCCGTGGCAAGACACTCGGTATCGTTGGCTATGGCCATATCGGCTCACAACTTTCCGTGCTCGCAGAAGCAATGGGGATGACGGTCCTGTACTACGATGTGGTCCCCATCATGGGACTCGGCATCACAAAACAACTCCCCTCACTCCATCAACTCCTCAGCAAGTCAGACTTCGTCACCCTCCACGTCCCGGAACTCCCAGAAACCACCAACATGATTGGCGCACCAGAGTTTGAAGCCATGAAGCAAGGCTCTTACCTCATCAACGCCTCACGCGGTAGTGTCATTGATATCCCGGCCTTTATCAATGCCAGTAAGGCGGGCAAGATTGCAGGTGGTGCAATTGATGTCTTCCCCAATGAACCAGCAGCCAATGGACCCTTCTTCAATAATGACCTCAACCCCTGGGCCGAAGACTTGCGATCCCTCAAGAATGTCATCCTCTCACCACACATCGGTGGTAGTACGGAAGAGGCTCAGGAGAAGATTGGCGAAGAGGTGGCGGCCTCGCTTGCCAAATTCATCAATGAAGGCTCGACCGTTGGCGCCGTCAACTTCCCCGAAGTCGCACTGCGTCAACTCACCTTTGACGATGCAGACTCGCATGTACGTGTCCTCTTTGTCCATCACAATCGAGCAGGTGCCTTGCGTGCCGTCAATGACATGTTTGCCTCGCACAACATCAAGGCGCAATTCTCAGATTCCGCCGGTCAGGTGGCGTATCTGATTGCAGACATTAGTGATGTGAGCGAAGAGAGTCTGGCAACACTCAATGCCAAGTTGGAGGGATCCGAGTATAACATCAGGACGCGTCTCCTCCAGACATAGACGCTTCTTACAACATTCTTAGACAGTTGCAGCATAGAAATACAATTTCACGACGACCAACAACTCACATAACCTTGAAATGCCGAAGCGAAACTCACTCGCGGCAGCATTGCAGAGAACGCAAGACGACGTCAAGCGCTTCAAACAAGCATCCGCCAAGGAAGAAGCAGCCAAGCGGTTTAAAAATCCACAACTGCAGCGCCAACATACCTTGGCGCAACGCAAAGGAACATCCGAGCACAATGACGCAGCGCTGGTCGCTGCGCGTGTCAAGAAGGCCTTGATCCCATTCAAGCGGCAAGATCGCATCTTACTCCTTGGAGAGGGTAATTTCAGCTTTGCAGCGAGTCTTGCACAGCATCACCTGGATGATGCGAGTTTACTCGTTGCAACGAGTTTCGATACGGCGGAAGAGGTGCGCGCCAAGTATGCAGATGGCGAAGAGCAGATTTCCATCGTCACCGATTGTGGCGGTGCAGTGCTTCATGGGATTGATGCGACGCGTCTCGCAGATCAATCAGCGCGTCTTTGTAAAGACTTTTCACGGCGGCTAGGCATCGAGATACTCAAGTTTGACACCGTCCTCTTCAACTTCCCACACGTCGCAGCAGGCATCAAAGATCAAGATCGCAATATTGTTGCCAATCAAACGATGCTGCGTGATTTCTTCACAGATGTACCACATGTCTTGAATGAAGGTGGCAGTATTGCTGTATCACTCGCACTAGGGAAAACTTATGAACGTTGGAACCTCAAAGGTCTTGCTAAAGATGCAGGCTTGCAACTTGCTCGCAGTGGTCAATTTGTCGGTGCCGCGTTTCCAGGGTATGAGCACCGTCGAACGAGTGGTGACCCAAAACCGGGCAAGACGGGTGCGTTCACGGGTGGTGCAGGTGAAGAGAGGGAAGCACGTTGGTATGTCTTCACCGTGCGCAACAAGGAAGAATCAAAGGATGTCAAGTGATTTACAAGACAAATGCCTTTCTGACCGTCGCAGCATAGAATGTCTCCCCCGTGGCGGGATCCACAACCTTATCTGCAGCAATACCATGACGTGTACAGTATGCGCGAAGACTCTGGAGGCCATACAAGCGACCACTGGGCAACACCACAGGCACATTCTCACCCTCCAACACACCTTCTGGATCCAATACATCCACGAGATGCGAGCGTGCTGCTTTTGCAATTGGTACAGAAGCAGACAGGTGCAGCAGCTCAGGTGAACAAATCGGGCAAACGTGTCGCGTACTCGTCTTTGGGTTTCCTTGCGCTTCTCCTTCATCAGCCAGCCAGGTATCCAAGGTCAAGGGCTGTGTCTTGTGGTGTTTGAGGGCTTCTGCGCATGCTGGCGTCTTGAGAGCTGCCATACCTGATGAAAGTGCAATTTCCAAGGGTGCATGCACGGGGATATTGTAGAGGTCGTGGTGGGTTTGCACAAATAGCGCAGCCAGGACATGCCACTGATCAGCAGCATAGAGTGTCTAGTATAAGCTTCATTCCTTCATTGCAGATCAACATACCCGGTAAGGCTCCAGTGTCGTGTCGGGTCGGTGACAGAGCAATGCACACACGGCATTGATCTGACTACCATGCACGCTCCGATGAGGCGGGAAGTGCTTACGAGCATACTCAATCGCTTGGGCATACGCACCAACACGACACAACTCAACAAACTCTTGTCGTCTTAGGGAGAACTCAAGTGTGCTACCTCGCTTGCGAAGCGTTGTCTTGTGGTCGTTGCACCAACTCAAGCAAGCTGCTGCATGTCCGCCACGTAACGCTGAAGCGACTTCTGCGACTCTTGCAAAGACATCCGCGTCAATCAACGGAGTCACGTTGTAACGCTGCGCATAGTGCGTGCTGCCTTGCAAACAACCGCGTCGCAGCATATAATCAGCAACGAGCCGATCGAGTCGTTGCGAAGCCAGCACATCAGGTGGTTGTTCAAGATGCGCTAAGCGTGCGCGGCTCTGTGCAATACGTGCGCCGTCTTCCTGTTTCATATCAACAAGCTTCTGCTTCAGCTGTTCAAGGCGCGCAACCATCTTATCGAGCGTTGCAGGTGTGCATGGCTCAGCAGCTTGTTGCGTCAACCAGGCCGTGTCGCGCTCAACGAGCTTCTGCTGCTGCTTGAGGCTTGTCTTGAGCGCTTCAAGTGGTAGCTTGAGCAGCGGTGATTCCAGCACAAAGTCATCCATAGCTTGATAGCGGGTAATATGTAGCAGTAGTCTTTAATCGTCGTCCTCGTCGTCCTCGTCGTCCTCGTCGTCTTCGTGCCTCGCCTGCAATTTCGCAGCATCCTCCACCTCCTCAATCGTCCCCAGCAGCTCAACGCCATCATCGCCTGCACGCGCTCGCCGAGACTTGCGCTTCTCTGGGAGAGCAGGCATCGCTTGTGCCTGTCTTTGCATCTCTTGCTTGCGCTGCTCTGCCTCCTTCATCGATGCTTGTCGCTCTTCCTCATACCGGTCCCTGAGCTGCTGCAATTCCGCCTCAAGCTCCTCAATCGGCCTGAATGTCTTTGCCGACTGCTTGGCATACACCTCCATATCCACAGGTTTCTTGCGAATCAAGGCTCGCGTGATGAGGTGTGGATTTCTGCGTTCCTCCAACGTAAACTTGCTCTTGATCTGCTTCCGATCTCTTGCGGGGAACATTTGCGCAATCATCTCAAAGTCGGTGCCCCATTGCGAGAGGGCAGTGTAGAATTGCTCTGTGGCTGTATCATCCCAGCGTACCTTGCCGATTGGTTTCCCATGCGATGCACTATTGACGCGTCGCTTCATGTCATCCTCGTCCACTACTTGCCGTGGCCCATCCAGCTCTGCCAGTCGCTGACTTCGATCCACCGTCAGCGATTCCGGGTCCAGCACAATCTCACCATTCACCACACGCGTCTTGATGACGGAACCCGGATCATTGTGGACCGGCAGCTCACGCGGCGCAGGCGCTTGTTCTTTCCTTCCAAGCTTCTTGTCTCGTTTCCGCTCAGCTATAATCTCCTCAAACTTGGCAAACTTGCTGGACTTTTGTCCTCTTCCAGAGCCTTTGCACAAGTCAGCCATCTTGATGGAGCCGTCAATCAGTTCGACTGTGCCATCGTCCGGTGAAGCTTCGCGCTTCTTGCGACCGCGCACACCGGCCCGCTCTGCGACGGGGGATGTTCGGCCGGCCGTCGATGCGCGCCGACTCTGCGCTCCATTTATGACGCCTGCTGACGATCTGCGACAACTGCTGGTGGATGCGAGTCGTTTTCTTTCTTGTGTAGTCAAGTGCGGTCCCTCGTGCTCCTCAAAAACGGGTGCGAACCGGTCGGCTGAAGTATGTGTTGCAGTAGAGACGGTCTCCTCCAGACGAGAGGGCCGTCGGCCAGGCGCAATAAGTCGGCCGGATGTTTTGTTGCTAGAGGCGCGATGCCTCCGTACGGTATGGGGCCCAGTCGGTCCTGTCACGAGCTCTTGCGCTACAGAGGCCGGGTCCTGTGTCGGAACGGGTGTACCGCGCGTTGAGACTTGCGGTGCACTAGGGGCTGCGGCGGGCGCTGCACGACGGCCTCTTGCCTTGGGTGCGACTTTGACGGCGCCTTTGTTGACGCTGGTACTCGTGAAGGCAGACATGCTGGTTCTCAGCTGCTAGACCGTCTTCCAGCAGCGATCGGGCGAGTATGAAGAACAGTACTGGAGTTTGGTTTCACGGAGAGAGGAAACAAAACCCGAAATTGGGCGACGGAGCAGCGAAAGAGCACACAAAGACACACACCTGGACAGCAGGCCTCGATAGCCGCATCTCCGTCTTGCTTGGCATCGGTTCCGGCGTATGCCAGCAGATGAGCTCCCAAGAGGCCAAGCGTAAAGCAATCAAGCAGGAAGATGGGCCCAATAAAAAGCAGCATGTAGATTTTGAAGTACAGCCAGAGATAGAGGTATGTTGCTGCTTCCTCTTCGTCCCCATTGCTAGATGCGAGGTATACTACCTAATAGATGCTAACAGTCCCAGAACTTCCAGCGCGAAGCATTATGGCGAGCCATGCAAGACTATAAACGGCGCTCGGTCGCTAGCCAAGATGCACTAGACAAGCTGCAAAAGTCAGCTCGCTTCCACGACGAGCATCTCCGTCTTGTTGATCTGTGGTGGGATCAATGCCTTCATGAGATTTGCAGTCAAGCAGAATTGCCCACCACTGCAGCAGTCGAGGAGTGTCTACCGAGCCTCTCGACGCGTCTTGTGAGCGCGCTGCCCGAGTTTGAAGCGCATCTCTCTGAGAAGCGGCAAAGGATCCTCGATGTGATTGTAGGCAGTATCAGACAGCTCCGAGGTGGTGCTCAGCCGCAGCAAGGCGACAAAGAAGCGCTCAAGGATCAAAACGCTGCACTCAAGCTACAACTCTCCCTAGCTGAGCAACGCGCCAATGTCTTGCAGCAGCAAAAGGAGGAGCGTGAGCCGCAGTTGCAGGACTTGCAGGACAGGCTTGCTGCATCCCAGCGAAAAGTGGATCGTCAAAAGTCAATTACGCTTGCTCGGATCGAAGCACAGGCGAGCAAACGGCCAGCAGCAGCCTCACCGGCAAGGGAAAAGGAAGAGTTCAAGACTGAAGCGCAAACAGTTCACGCAGAGGCTACAACGGCGAGCGATCAGGCCTTGGCAGCCTCGAATGCGCGCCTTTTGGAGGAACTCGGGCAGCTACAAATCAAGCTCGCAGAGTTGCAAGCCACAAATGAAAAGCTGACATCCCAGCTGGCTCATCTATCTCAAAGTGATGTTGAAGCGACCGAGGCGTACAAGCAGATTGTATCAGCAAATGCGCATCTTCGTGGAAGACAAGAGGTACTCGAAACACAACTACCTGCTCTACAAGCTGAACTCCATGCACTCAAAGAAGAGCGGTCCAAGTTCCAAGATGATCTCGCTCAAGCATCGCAACACCAGTATGAAGAGGCCGTGGCGCAACTGACACGCACAGAAACAGATTTGGCACGTGTACGGCAAGTGCGAGATGAGCTGCATTCCAGCTTGCAGGTCCGCAAGGCACAGGATGAGCAGAAACAAACGTCTGCAAGAGAACTTGGTGAATTGGCAGATGCACAAGCGTCGCGGATTGCTGCCCTCGAGGCGGAAGTGGCGAGACTGAAGGAGGGCTCAGCGGCAGGTGACGCTCCTGGTGACGATGCTACCGAGCTCTGCAAGCTGCAACGCGAAAACTCGTCTCTCAAGGCGGAACTACCCATCATGGAGGCGGCCTTCAGCAAAGCGCATGAGCAAAGCACGCGCAAAGTGATGGAGCTTGTCTCTATGGAAGATCGAATCGGTCGTTTGCAAGCGGAAAAGGCCAAAGCAGATCAAAAATACTTTGCTGCCATGAAGGCAAAGGACCAACTTGCGGCGGAGATCAGGGTCCTGAAGCAACAACAGCAGAAGGCAACAGAATCAGCGTCAAAGCTTCAAGAAGCAGAGGAGAGCTGTCGACAAAAAGTACAAAATCTGGAGCGACAACGGACCCTTGCGGACAAGGCAAAGGAGCAATTGCGCAAGGAAGTTGCTGCGCTTGCAGAAAGCAGTGATCGATCGCGTCTTCAGCTGGACTCGTTGCATGGGAAGCTGGCGGATGCAGTGAAGCGGGCTGAGGGCAAGGAGCTGGAGGTAGCACATGCGATGCAAGCAAAGCGGGTAGCACTTGAAGAGCTCGAGCGGTTGAAGAAGCAGCAGGAGCGTTTGTCGAAGCAGGACAAGGCGATCTTGAATGGCGACAGCGACCAGCTGCAAGTATACCGCACCATGGCGATGTGCTCCGTATGCAACGTCCGCTGGAAGAACACGACCCTGGTTTCATGTGGGCACGTCTTTTGCAAGGAGTGTGTGGATAAACGGACAGAGACACGACAGAGGCGATGTCCGAGCTGCAACAAGGGCTTTGGTACTGGGGATGTCTTGGCTGTGCATCTGTAGCTGGGCCTTTATAATGCTTGACAGGCCGTAGGTGGAAGTAATGCTGGGTAGGCACCGTACACTGCAAAAGATCGCGAGGACTCAACCTACGCTCGCGACAACAAACACCCCCAGATCAAGACGGTCCGATGAGCTACGCGCGGCGGGGTATCCTCGACGACGACGACGATGAGGAGGAAGACGACCACAACTGGCGCTCACTCAGTCGCAATGCAACCACCGTCAACAGGCGCAACGGCGTCTCAAAGACAACCAACGACACGCTTGGTGAGATTCGCGGCATCATTCAGAGCGAGTGGGCAGAAACCCTGCAGCCAGATTTCAGGCCTATTGGACTAGCGCTCGATATGGTAGATACCAGCTCCCTTGGCAGACGTAGAGATCTCGAGCGCTTCAGGCGCACAAACCAAGATATCGAGCGCGCACTGCAAAGTACCGTTAATGAGCATTATCAGGGCTTCAACTCGAGTATTGGGACATATGGGCAAGTCACAGGAGCGATCGCTACTTCCCAAAGGCAAGTAGGCGCGACACGGGACGCGCTCCATCGAGCAAAGGCGCAGCTGTCTACGCACAGAGATGACTTGTTGGATTTGTCTGAGCGGTCGCGACAGTACAACGACATGATTTCTCTCCTTAAGGACATGTATGTCTCTCTTTCCATTTGAAGATGCTGACGACAGTGCACGCCTGCGCGGGATTCCAGAACAACTCGAGGCTCACTTGTCAGCAAAGCAATTCCTAAAGGCAGTTCATTGCTTCAATGAGGCAAGTGCCATTGCACACCGACAGGAAATGATCAACATCGCTGCTCTGGCTGATATTCGACAATACCTCAAATCACAGTCAGTGAGTCTGGTCGAGATCCTTTTGGAAGAACTGCACAACCACCTCTATCTTCGCTCTCCTTACTGCGACAACAGATGGGCAGCCTACACAGTCGGTCAGACAGATCTGCCCATCATTTCACTTGACGGCCGATCATCTCTCCGTCTGCCGCTCGAAGATCACCGTGCAAAACGACAAGGCGAGCAGCAAGTCGCTATTGACCAGCATCCCGAACGCGACTCATTCACATACGTCAGTACGGTTCTTGAAGCGCTCTACATTTTTGGCAAGCTACCCTATGCGATGGACATCGTTGCTCAGCGCATGCCTAGCCAAATACATACCCTGTTTGGGTCGACAGTCGATCAAGTCCGTGCAAGGCATGGTTCAAAAAGGTCATCTGCCAACAGCAAGCCAGACTTGACTGACCTCTTGGACAGAGATGACGAATCGACTGAACTCTTGCGAGACTTGTTTTGGACACTCTTCTCCAAAGTAGATGCTATGCTACAAGCGCACAGCAATTTGTGCGAGACACTGCTCGCTCTTCGAGATCGATTCGGCGGTCGTGCCGCGGCCGGGTCTGCTGTCGAGTACGACTTTGCCGAAGTCTGGAAGCCTCTCGGCTCTGAGCTACGTTCGCTCCTGGGTCAGTACATCCTCGACAAATCAGCGACGCTCGAGTCTGTCAAGCAAGGAAATGTCAATATGAACGTCTTTAGAGAACCAGCGCGCAACAAGACGAAGCAGTTATTTGATTTCATGGATCAAAGTGGACGGCATGAATCTGTTGCGCAAGCTGAAGAGGAGCAGCTGCGATCTATGCTGCATGATTCAGTGCCCGGATTAATTGCAGATGGACCAGACTTGAGAAACAATTCAGTTGTCCTGACTGCAGAAAGTGGACCGATTGCTGCAAGCACGCCATTCAATGTCGCCATCATCATGTCGCCCACCGTGGCCTTGCTGAGTCGCGCAAAACGCATCATTCCGCGAGGTAGCAGCGTTTCTGCTTCCGCGATTGATGCATTCTTGGATGAACTCATTTCGAAACTCGTAACCCCTCAGCTGACTGAGCTTCTGGATGATGCTACGCGAAGTGCCTTGAGTGGCACATTGCGGCCGCTTCACAATGTAGCCAAGGGCAGTCCATCAGACCTGGCAGACTTTTTAATGGTCCTAGCGCGATTCTCGACGCTCATTGAGCAAGTAGCATACAAGCGCGAGCAATATGCCGACATGATGCTTGGATCAATGCTCGCCTATCTACAAAAAGTGCAGAGCCATTTCAGTTTGTGTACAGCCAACCCACAGCAGGATGACCATAAGCTCGGTGCATTGCGACTTGGGCCTTCATGGGCGTGTCGTACGGAAATTGTCGAGCTTTGGCAACCCTTTTTGCAACGCCAGTATTTTGAGGCCTCCGAGCTCTACACCATTGCAGCGCAAGAGCAGGACATCTTGCGGCAATTACGCAAACAGACACAAGTTGAGCGTGTTGACTTGATCATGGATGGTCGAACGATTCACAATTTGGCACAACTCTATGGCAATGTCAAGCACTTTATGGCAGCTGCTAGGAAGTTTCATCAAGATTCGCAGACACGGCCTAGTTGGATCAATGAAACGAAGAAGGACTCCTCTTTGCCAGCGACACTGAGGCGGCTCGAGATGAATACCACGGGAGCAGGTAAATTCGACAACATCATGGCAGCCTTCCAACGCGTGCTTGTGGATATTCTGCTGACTTTGCGTATCGAATTGCACGTCCAGGTTTTGTTTTTTGTGCAGCAATCTCTGAAGCACAGCAACTATGACATTGATGAACCAGCAGTCGAAGCAGATCCCATCATCCTGGATCTTGTCAAGCAGATTGATCTCTTCAACGAAGTCTCCGTACAGCACCTGTCGTTGGATGAGTCTGAGTTTGTGCTTGCTAACCTTGCCACATTCATTGATGATCTCTTCATTGATGAGAGTGAACTCATCGGTACATTGTCTGCAGCTGGAGCGCAAAAGGTTGGACTTCACATCCTCGCCATTCAGCAGCATCTCCGAAACTTGGTGTCCTCGCCTGAATTAGCTGATCTTGGCCCAGCAAAGCTCTTCTTTGACTTGTTTGAGGCGACTCCACTGGGTCTGATTGAGGTGGCAAGTTCGTCTGGGGGATTGCCATTCGCATATGAGCATGCAGCAAAATTGCTCAGACTACAGCATTCTCGGGATTTACAACAAGCACAGGGTCAACAGAATGGCACCAATAGGGCATCGCGTGATGGCTCTCGCAGGAAGCTGCTCGATGAACACCTTATACTCTTGTCAGAGGCCATGTGGAAAGTGGATGAAGTCGGTGGTGGCCAATAGAAGTGTTGTATCTATGTGCCATAACGACTATGAAACTCTTCCAATAAGCCATTGACTTCCTGCAGCGTCCAGTATTTTTGCATGTTGGCCATGCCCAAGCTGGTCTCTTCTTCGCCAAGGTGCTTGAACAGAGGTTTCGCAAGTGCTTGCAAGATGTCTTTCAGCTTTGTACCGTCATAGCGACTTTCATCCTCACCAATGTCCTTCAGGTACGCTTGCAGAGCATCAAGACCTTCATGAATGCGATCATGCGATGCAGCATGCTGATCATGCTCTCGGAACTCTGGCATACGCTGGGCGAGTACAGGGAACCAATACCGATCTTCAATGGTATGGTGCATCGTCAGTGCTTTTGGAAAGGATGCAGTGTGGCGTATGAATGGGACAAATGCGATGCCATGCTGCTCGTACGTGTCTGCCAGCATGAAAATTTCCTCGAAGCTCTGCCGGAAGTGGTCATGGAAGCTTTGCATGTGCACTTTATGCTGATTCCACTCTTTGACTTGTGTGGGCGTCCATGAACGCGCTTTATTTTGTGTCTCTAACGAGGATGCTTCACAGACTGCTGCCGACATGAATAAGCGACGTTGAGGAAGCTGTAGCAATGGACGACCAGGGAGTTTTTGGAAGCCCAAGTGGTCAGCTTGTGTGGCAAATGTGTAGCCAGTCAGAAGATGTGGGAGCAGGAAAGAGAAGCTGGGCGATGTAAGCAGATGTTTAGCAAGCCGTCGACTATAGAGCTGCAGCGTGACGACTGCTTTGAATTGTCAGTGGAAGAACAGGTGTCAAGATGTCTTCGACTCGGAAATATCAGTTTAGTCATGCTGCGATTCAGCATAGGAAGTCACATAAAGTTCATAAACTTCGACTCATGCAAGCGGAATCTCGATCGTATACACTTCACAGATATATGCAGGGAGCAATGATGATGCGTACGGAGATTAGATATTGGTTGCAAATGATATACAGACGCTGAAATGAAGCCAAACAACATAGACACACGCACGCTGCAGACGGACGATGCAAATTTGACAGACCGTAACAAAACAAGGTCATTGAGATTCACCGCATTGAGCGAAGTGCCTTATTGACCATCGGCCCGGCGTTATGTTTGCCATGCATTGGGACACTCCGCTTACCTGCTTCGCCAGACGTCGATGGCGCCTTCCTGCGGAGAGCTCGCGAAGCCTCATTGGCTGTAGGCGCCGCAATTGTCTATTGTCAGTCAAGATGCGTGGGGAGACAGCATCAGGCTCACCGTAAACTCAAAATAGGAGCGTGATGCAACATCTGCTTGTGACAATTCCTGCAGCGGTCTCCTGACCACTTTTTGAGGCCGACCTTGCGATGGCGACATGTGGCCATTCTCTTTGTCATTGTAAATGAGTGACTGAGACATACAAGGCTCTCCCTAGGGCCTTGGTACACGCTGATGGTCCTTATTTGTTGCTTGGGTCGGTTGTGCAGGGTTAGACTTCTCGTTGCGATTTGTGCCCGCCCATCTCGAGAAGTTCGACTCGCCAAAGTCATCTTACTGGCTTGCAGATACCTAGGCAAGACCGAATGGCCCGAGGAGATCATTCATCTAGAGGCTATTGCTTTCAGTCAGACTGAAACTTTGCTCAGATCCGTGTCATGTCCGCTGACGCTGTTCTACCTGGGCCCCACAACAGTGCTGGTGCCAGCACATCAAGCCTTCTGGACCACACTCACAGCGGCGCCTATCTTCGCTTTTGTGTGCTGGTATATGCATTGGTTTCCAGTCCTTCGTTACTTGACTTAAGTTGACCAAGACTCAAGCCCTTAGGCAGGTTGTCAAGAAGCGCTAAATATGGCATGGCACATCACAACGAGTCTTCGGGAATCGTTCTTGTTGCTCACTATGTATGCTGCTTACAGTGCTTAGCACGTTCACTGCGCACTGTTACAAGCTTTAAGCTTAAGCCGACCCTCAATCGGGACGTCCACAAGTCTGACAGCTCCTCATCAACAAGCCTTCCCGCTTTTGAGCAAGTACAAGCGATTCTCTGCGGGGCTCAGAGAGTCACAGACTCACGGTCGCATCTTCGCAGTCATTGCTGTGCTGAGCGTTTGAGTGGGCGCAGTCTTCCGCGCTGTCAGCCAACACTCCCAAAAAGCGGGAGGTGTAAGCGAGGTCCGTGTTTAGGTGCTTCGTGATTTGTAACGAGGACCACAACTTCACAACTTCCGCAACTGACAAAAGTTGACAGCATCTAGAACTGGCGCGTCGGTCACCGTGTCGCGTAAGTCACCTTGACTGTATATGTAAAGCGGAGTGATGGCGTCACTATAGCGGAATAGACACTTCTATTCTTGACACTGAACTCGGGCCAGGGATTTGACACTTCACACGAGTCACAGGTGGCAGGACGCTATCGAGGAAGTCCACCCTGGTGATAATATTAGACCAGATCCATGGTACTGAATGCAGGCTGGTGATCCTAAAATTTGAGATGACCATGGGCTGCATATGTAGCCTAATGCAGGTTCAGGGCAGACCAGACAAGTTCTCGAGAGACACAGTCATATAAACCAGGGCAGGTGCTATACTGCTACTAATACATTGTACTTCCAGCGGATCCCATGTAACGATCAGTCAGTCATAAGTCAGTCATGAGTAACGACTCATGAGTCATGACACAGTGCAACAGGCCTGCGTGGTCTCAGGCTGAGACTCTCAACACGGAAATCCGCCGATGAATTTCGATTGCTCTGTACGACACGGAAAATGCATCCCGCTCACTGACATGATTTCGCTGTGCAGTGACTCCAGTGAGTGTGCCTCGTGCAGGTAGGTAGGGTCAACCGTGTCTAAGACGCCATGCACAGTCATGCAGTCCAGCTTTGTGGCAGTCCGGTCAACCTCCTATGGACCTATGGCCATAGAAGGCTTCGAGATCTAGATTCGAGGCTCCTACAGCGGGTATATGTAGTTTGCTGATTCAATACTGACAGCATGGCACCGCTTGACAATCTTTCCACAACTCAGACCACAAGTGATGCCTCAGTCACGCCTGAGCTCAGAGCCAGATGCTGTAGGCAGTGTAGGCTGTGTAGGCTGTAGCTTTGGACTTCAGGCTGAACGCGATTTCGACATCAATTGAGTCAGACTGACAATCGTCAACGACAAATTCCGCAATAGGGTTGTACAGGCGGCGGCTAAGTACAGCAAATTCAGCAATCTCCATGCTGTATCCAATGTTGGCATTGTGGTCTCTTGAAGTGGAGTCGAAGCCACAGACTCAAGGTTCCTCAATGACATATAAACGATGATAGAGAATCAGAATCATACTGGATCATACATCTACGACCAGTGACTTGGCCTTGGCAGTTCAGCATAGTTCGGCACCGACTGGAAGACAGTGGTGGACAGTGCCACAGTGGTATCAAGTTCTGAAACGTCTGAGTCTCCTGACGGGTTAATCTTGTTTTATGGCTTGGCTCGCTCGTTTAATGGAGAAAGTGCCGAGCACCGCGGAGATATGGCGTACAGCTGAAACTTTTCGTCTTTTCTCGCGTTCTTTCGATCGTTAATCACACTGCAGCTATCATCATAGTAGCATTGACAACTGTAGCACTGCTGCACTGATCGGCTCAGTATTATAGTGCTGATCATTGAGTGGCTATAGGGCGTGTAATATGTAGGCTGGAGCTGCATTTGCATTAGTAGCAGCACCAGTCAGTGCCGACGTAACGGCGACATCGATCGAGGAGACTATTCAAGATTCCAGGAGTCTTGGAGTCTGAGCACTTGAATCTGGGGCATCACAGCTTGTCCAATATCATGCTAGTCATGTACGGGTCATCAGTTCACGGCCATCGGCCTATAGACGAGGACCGCAGTCACCGATTGACCGCACTGGGTTGCACGACTTTGAGTACGGCTACGTCAACGGACTCAACGGCGCCACCGCACAGTGAATCAGTGATAGATCTGATTTCTGCGAACCTACGGCTACGAGGCTGCGCCGTTGCTAAGGCGCTTCGCTGGGTCACTTCACTCAATTCACGGACCTCAGACTCAGAGTCTCAAACTCGCCTGGTCGCGAATCGCGGGCTCAGGGCTGAGCCTGAGTGCCAATGCAGCGCTAGAGCAAAGTGCCAATTGGAGAAGAAGCCGACGCAGATTGGGGAGAATGGGCGCTCCGCTTTTCCGTGGCTGCGCAGGCGGATCGTTGAATCGGACAACCAGGGTAGAATTGCAGTTGGCAGGCCCACCCCAAGAACGCCGACCTCGCTTGAATCAGGGGCCTTAAGCGCGGCACCAGATTATGGAAAGATGTCATCTGTCATATGAGCACGCAGCAGTGGCAGGTGCACGGCGTCAGCCAGCACAGCAGCCGGCTGAGCAATCATCAAAGTCACCGGGTCGCTATAACACACCGCAAGCTCCTAACAATAGATGTTGTTCATGCCATCAGTGTCTTCTTATACTCTGGCACTCGCCCTCCATACCCATCCTCATGGCTCAACTCGGTGAACAAAGCACCGCTGCTGAGGATGCCAAGAAGAAGACGAAGCTAGGCTACCATCGACAATCAATCGCCTGTGTCTTTTGCCGACGACGCAAGATAAGATGCACCACTACAGACCAGGACTGTGAGTGCAGATCTGTTACTTTTAGTCTTTTGCTAACCTTTCAGCTGGCAAGTGCGATACATGCTTCAAGCTTGGGAAGGACTGTCAGTTCCTCAAGGTCAACGATGCGATTGCACTGGACCATGTCACACCCATCAAGCGCAACAGGCGTGCCCTCTCACTTGGGCATGCCAAATCACAAGGCCAGAGCTGGCCTCATGAACATGATGACAGAGCGTATGAATCGGTGTGTCGTCCAAGGTCGTTGAACAAGCATATCTAACCAACAGTCGCCAATGCAGCCGCCTCAGCGAGGTCGTATCGTCTTTACTCGCGATGTCTACAGGCCCAACGCGCGACAGCAGCAACAGAGGGAGGATTGGTCGGAGCCATTGCCTGCGCAGTCTGCAATGCCTCTTCAGGGTCCTCGGCTGCCGCACAGGTATACAGATCCAGCGTTCAATACGATGAACGTGGATGCAGACTTTGGTGAACAAATGCAATACAATCAAGAGGCGGTTGCCAGTCCGATTCCAACACCCACCGAATTGACAGCCGAGGCTTACTTTGGTTCGCAGCCATATTTTGTCAATGAAGAGCCTTTCGCGGTTGCTGATCAAGGAATGGCATATACGCGATCAAAGTTGGATATGGCTCGATCAGCAAGTCAGCCATACGATGGCCAATCGCCATACTACTCGGGAGCAACGAGCGAGCGCAGCCGTTCCATCGATGGGCGACCCATCTCACATCCTGATGATGCAATGTACGGTGTGCCTCCCGAGATGATGGCCATCAACGCAATGGGCGCATTTGAGGCAGATTTGTACCAGCAATACCAGGGCATCTCATCTCGTTCGAGCCCTTTGCAGTATCCAATCACAGCAACAATGTCATCGATTGATGACTATGGCAGGCAGCAATCGCCTTTTACGCTGGAGCAGAATTTTGGTATGCGTTCGCAATCGCAGACACAGCATGCTCGACAATCGCCAGGGTTGCCAGTCTATGCAATGCAACCAGCACATGTCCAGGCACAGCCGCCGATACAGTTGCAGCAGCCGCAGCCATTTGAGATGACACAGGGACAGTCTTAACATTCTGCAAGGTCGATACCGGCAGATCAGCCATTCATCCACCGCAAACCGCGTGGCAATGGGCGTGGTCACCGAAGCAGGTAAACGACGAGTAAATTTGTACTGCCAAGTGATAACTGGGAAAATGGAGATTTTGCTACACGGGAAGACAAGAAACAACAAAGACTGACCGAGGGCGGTCAGTGGTCAAAACAGAGGGGACAAGGGGTAGAGGATTTAGTAGCGTTGCTTTAGGGAACACGGATCTGGTCAATCAAATGGGCTTCGGATCATGCTAGGAGCTACGTGCATGTGTCTGAGTATGTATATGGCTTTTCTGCTTTGGCTAAGGCAAGCGCCTCGTCTAGACAATGCGGATGAGCAAATACACCTATCGCTGTGGACCGAACCAAACAAGGTCAGCAATAAACGCTGGCCTTTCATGTACCGCACCCCAGTACTAGGTGATCTGAAGGAAGCGAGTTCTGGTATTGATGTTGAAGCCGTTGAATACACTATTGTTTTATACGTGTTCGTCGACTGAGCCAATCGATACACCATCTTGCGACCGGCGCAACATAGTATAGTGACCACTATCCAGTAGCGTGAATATATGCAGCGATAAACTTTCAACAGGCTCAACAGCGCTGTCCTTCTGTCTGTCTTGAGCTCCTAAAATTGCTCGCTTCCAAGTTGCTTACCGCCGCTTGTAAGGTCGCGTCAGGGGCAGTTCCAGGTTCTTATTCAGATGACGCTCCCGCGGGATATCCCGCACTGCTCAACGCCGCAACGCGACTACAAATACAGTCGGTGTAGCCAAATCGACCTGAATACAGTCACTGCTGGGCCCGAGTCGGCTCATTCAGATCGATCAGCCTCATCAATAGCTTCTCGTGTTACATCGCTCACAAGATATGTTTTTGGGCCTTGACCTTTCGACTCAGCAGCTCAAAAGTGGTGTCATTGATGATCACCTCAACCTACGTTACGAAACCGTCGTTGCTTTTGATGAAGACTTGCCGAGCTACAAGACTAGAAAAGGTGTCTATGTACGAGGAAAGCAGGTCCTTTCGCCTGTCGCACTCTGGGTTGAAGCGCTAGACCTACTATGTGCTCGCATGAAGGAGCAGCAAGTACCCCTCAATCAGATCCGCTCAGTGTCTGGATCTGGACAGCAGCATGGCAGTGTATGGTGGTCTGACCAGGCTGAAGCCAAGCTTGCTTCTTTGAAACATGACAAATCTCTGGTGGAACAACTTGTTCCGGCTAGCTTCACCTATGACTTGTCTCCAAATTGGCAAGACGCGTCGACTCAAGCTGAATGTGACGAATTGGAAGCGTGTGTCGGTGGAGCTAGTAAACTTGCGGAGATTACAGGCAGCAAAGCACACCATCGCTTCACAGGTCCGCAAATTCTGAGGCTAAGAAAGACTCAGCCAGATACTTACAGCCAAACCGCTCGAATCTCCTTGGTGTCTTCTTTTCTGTGCTCTCTCTTACTTGGTCAAATAGCACCTATCGACGCTTCAGATGTCTGCGGAGCCAACTTGTGGAACATTCGCAACGAATGTTATCATAAGCCACTTATGGACTTGGTGAGTGGCGGCAATGCAGGCGACTTGGCCTACAAGCTTGGCGAGGTATGCATGGATGGAGGTCGCAAGCTAGGCAGAATCTCATCCTACTTTGTGGACAAATATGGCTTTCACAAGGACTGTGATGTTGTGCCGCTTACGGGCGACAATCCAGCTACCATCTTGTCTCTACCATTAAGGGAGCGTGATGCTATGATTTCACTGGGGACCAGTACCACCATGCTGCTCTCAACGCCGCTCTTCGTTCCTTCGCCTGCATACCATCTGTTTGCACACCCAACAACCGTTGGCTTGCACATGGCCATGCTTTGTTACAAGAATGGTAGTTTGGCAAGAGAACAAGTCCGCGATGCCATCAATGCAAAGCAGCCTATAGCAGCTGGCCAAGACCCATGGCAGCACTTCAACGAGCTAGCAAAAGTGCGCCCAACTCAACGACCAGAGCATCTCGGCTTCTACTTCACCTTGCCAGAAATCATTCCTCACTGCGAAGCTGGTACGTGGCGCTTCGACAGGAAGGACGGCCTGCAACAAATCCCTGAAGTTTCAAGTTCAACATGGCGCGTGCCGGAAGATGATGCCCGAGCCATTCTAGAGAGTCAATTCCTCGACATTCGTCTGAGGTCCAAGGCCTTCTTTGACCCGGATAGCACAGATGCGACTAGCACGACTCAGCAGCCAGATCGAATCTATGTGGTGGGCGGATCTAGCAGAAATCCAGCGATTGTTCAAGCACTCGGTGACGTCCTCGGTGGTCACGAAGGCGTATATAGACAGCTGGTAGGTGCATCTAATGCATGTGCTCTGGGAGGAGCCAACAAGGCTGCCTGGGCGTCGTTACGTCAGCCTGAGGAGTCCTTTGAGGACTTTGTCGGCCGGAAATGTGACGAGCAATCTAGCGTGGAGAAGCTCGGTGCTGGCTACGATGCAAAGACGTGGGAGCTGTATGGAGAGATGCTGGGAGATGTCGCTGCAGCTGAGGCGCTGATTGTTGACGGCTGTGTGTGACTGCTGGTGGTTGCCGGCAGTTGCCTTCGCCCTTTTGCTGCGGCTCAAATGCGGAGACGAGACAGCAAGCAAGATCTGTGGAGCATCACCTCGTACCAAACCTCCTGCCTTTTACATAGCTACATCTCCTGCAATGGCCACCATCATTGCACGAACGCCCAAGGCACGCGCCATGAAGCTGCTGTCGTACGTCGGCAACCACAGCACTGGTTGCCCCTGCCACGGCGCCCACGCTCAACCCAGCATGTGTGCTACCCACGGCCGAGCCAATGCTGCGGCTTCCTCCATCAAGGGCAACCTCGCCAAGTCTCGCAGCTATGCAACACCTGTGGATGAGAGTGCTCAGCGCGAATATGCCTTTGAAATGGCCGCTTCTGCTATTCGTTACGGCGAGGGCGTGACGCGCGAAGTCGGCATGGACTTCATCAACATGCAGTCAAAGAACGTCGTTGTCTTTACCGACAGCAACGTCAAGAAGCTTGTGGCCTTCAAGACGGCCATTGCATCGCTTGACAAGGCTGGCGTCAACTACCACATCTATGACAAGACCCGCGTGGAGCCTAAGGAATCCAAGCTGCACGAAGCCATTCAATTCGCTCGGGATGCTAAAGCAGATGCATTCTTGGCCATTGGTGGTGGCAGTGTCATTGATACCGCCAAGATTGCCAACCTGTACACCGTGTACGACCAGGCCGACTTTTTGGACTTTGTCAATGTGCCCCTCGGCAAGGGCTTGCCCATTGAGCGTCAGCTGCGCCCATTGATTGCTGTTCCTACCACCGCTGGAACTGGCTCAGAGACAACTGGCAGTGCCATCTTTGACATGGAATCTAAGAAGGCCAAGACGGGTATTGCTTCACGCATGCTGAAGCCAACTCTCGGCATAGTCGACCCACTCAACACGGCCTCGATGCCACTTGGTGTCGCAGTGAGTTCTGGTCTGGATGTGTTTTGTCACTCTCTCGAGTCCTACACCGCTCTGCCTTACCACATGCGATCACGTCCATCGGACCCTAAATTCAGACCCGCATACCAAGGTGCCAATCCAATCTCTGACATGTGGGCACTCAAGGCACTCGAGATGTGTATTGCCTACTTGCCCCGTCTAGTCGCTTCCAACTGTCAAGATGAAGAGGCACGTAAAGGCATGACGCTTGCTGCGACCTATGCCGGTATCGGCTTTGGTAACGCAGGTGTGCACATCTGTCACGGAGCATCGTATGCCATCTCTGGTAACAACAAGAGCTACGTCCACCCTGACTACAACCAAGACACACCCCTCATCCCACACGGCGTGTCGGTAGCAGTCACTGCACCAACGGTCTTTAGGTTCACCGCTGCTAGTAACCCAGACCGCCACTTGCTCTGTGCCAAGATGTTGGGTGCCGATGTCACGAATGTCAAGGCAGAAGATGCTGGACAAGTGCTCGAAGAGGCCATCAAGGCATTCTTGTCAAAGTTGGATGGACAGCCTCGTGGTTTGCAGGATCTGGGTTACACGCGTGCAGACTTGCCTGCGCTTGTGGAGGGTACCTTGCCGCAACAGCGGGTGTTGATGTTGTCCCCAGAGTCGGTCATGAAGGAGGACCTTGAGACTATCTTTGAAGGCAGTCTCAAGTGGTAGAAACAGAAGATAGTGACCAGCTTGCTTATTTGTTGTAAATCTTTCTGCCTTATTGCTATGTGCTACGTTTTCAACGACTCGTTTGCAATCACCTCGATCCAGTCTGGGCGTTAGTGTGTTCCTTAATTCGAGCGATGCATACATTTGTCTGGGTCATAGATGAAGGCAATGCTCTTCATACGACCATCCGTCAACTTCTTCTTGAATTGGACACCAAGCTTCTCAAAGCGCTCACAACAAGCTTCGAGATTATCGACGGAGATGGCCAAATGCCCGAAACCTTGCTTGTCTTTTCCTTCGTTACCGTTGTGATAGGTCGTCTCATCCGATTCGGTGCCGTGATTATGCGTCAACTCAAGAATACCCTCTGCGTCGCTGAACTGGTTCTTGCTCTCCGACTTGGGTGTCAGGTCAGCAGTCTTGACGCCATTGGGGAGGGTTTGGGGGAAGGAGAGGAAGTACAGATCAAAGCCTGCCTCTTTGGCTTCAAGCTTCGCAATGAGGTGCATACCCAGCGTTTCCTGGTAGAATTGGACTATCGATGTTAGCCTTGCTGGTGCTTGAGTGTTGCATACGTGACACTTTCGGATCCTTGATGCGAATCATCGTGTGGTTGAAGCGATAGCTCTGAACCTTGAACTGTCCCTCAATGTCTTCCTTGCCATGTCCAATGAGCTCGATCCAGTACTCATCAGGGTCAAGTGCAAACGCAATCTGCTTCATGCGGCCTTCACTCTGACGCTTCTGGAACTTGACGCCGTCTTCCTCGAGACGCTTACAAGCAGCTGGCAAGTTATCGACCTAGCACGACTGTCAGCTTGGCAATTCTCTTCCTCGATGGTCACCTACGCTGAAGCAGATGTGACCGAATCCTTTGTGCGGGTCTTTATTGCCACTGACATAGACTTGTCCATCTTGGTCTTCTGTACCATAGTTGTGGGTCAATTCAAGGACGGCCTCTCGGTCAGAACGATCCTTGCCGTGACTTGGAGCATCGGACGAGTCGAAAGCCAAGAAGTACAAGCAAAACTTGGCATCTACACAGTCAGCTGGGTACCGTGGCGCTTTATCGATGAAGAAAGCACAGACCTGGCATATCCTTCGTATCAATTAGCTTCATGCCAAAGTTCTTTTGATAGAACGGTAGCGAGACTTTGGGATCCTTGATGCGGATCATCGTATGGTTGAATTTGTAGGTGGCCGTGTCTGTCATGGTACTTGTGCTTCTACTTAGATGTCTGGATGTCTGCCGTACTCTCGAAAGCAATCTGTTCATACAACAGAAGGTGAAGGGGGAGGAGGAGCCGGTTGTTGCTGTTGGATCTTCGAGAGTACTCCGCAATCTCCAGACGTCATCGATCCACGTCTCAGCTCACGGCACATTCAGGCGACGAATAGATGTGGCATAGGAGGAATATACAAAGAGTGTAAGGTCGTCTCCGTGGTATCAGTCAATCAGCATATCTGTTTTGACACAGAAGCGTGATTTACGGAAGCAAGAAGCAACTTGAAGCTCGGAGGCAGCCTGTATGCAGGACGTCCTGCAATCAACATTTTTCTGTGCACCATGGAATAGCAAATGTCACAAGCATCTTGCCATTCTGCCATTTAGAGAATGGGCTCCCAATAGTTCTTTAGACTGGCCGCGATTTTCATTGTAGATTGCTTCACTTCGCCCTTCCAGACCAGCGTGCCATGAACCTCTCCACGGGTGTGATTCTCTTCCAACTTCGCTGACCGGATGAGATAGTAGCAATCTTTATAACCCCTTGCGAGCCATTTGCGAGGAACCTGGGCACATGTTAGCATCATGGTGCTTGGAGCATTCGGAGGAAGCACATACGACTTTGCCATCAATGCCGCCATTGGGTAAGCATGCAACCGCTTGATAGAGATTTTTATTTTTTGTCAAAGAGTAGGCGAGCGGCGATATGGTAGCTGCCTTTTTGATATTCTGGTTGATGAGTCTTGTGGTCATGCTCGCGTTTGCTTGTCGCTGTCTGCCTTCAGTCTTCCCCTGCTCTGTCTTGAGGGCGTAGTTGGTGTAGCTGGTGTGTGTGCTGCTCCTGGCGGCGAAGAAAGAAAAAAGCGACGCAGCAACTGCAAGAAAGTATCCATCCATATACCTACTTCCACCCTCCAATGGATCCTGCCCTCCAGCCCCTCATACACTGTCTGGAGGGTTCTCTCTCGCCCGACCAGAACATCAGGAAACGCGCAGAACTTGATCTCAAGAGTGCAGACCAGTCAGCAGGATTTGTCGGCGCGCTCTTGACAGTCGTGACAGAGACGGATGCACCAAGTGTACAGCAAGCAGGTACGCGTCTTTGAGCTTTATTGACTGCATGTGCTAATCTGCAAGGTGCTGTCTTTCTCAAAAATCTAATCAGTCGACGCTGGGCGCTCGAAGACCTCAGTGCATGTTTGCCAGAGGTTGAAAAGGCAAGCTTCCGAGAACGCATTGTGCCTGCGCTCGTCTCTGCACCAGTCAGTATTCGGCCTCAGCTCGCTTCTGTGTTGAGTCAGATTCTGAGTGCAGATTTCCCTGAACAGTGGCCAGACTTTCTTGGAAAGTGCTGCAGCTTGTTACAAGATGGTGATGTACAGCGCGTCTATACGGGATTGCTATGTCTGCTTGAACTCACGAAAGTCTATCGATGGCGCTCACTTGGACGACGAGCGAGTCTGGACACTATCATACAAGCAACCTTCCCTATTTTGTTGCAAATCAGCAATGGCTTGATTGATGAGGAGTCTATGCTCGCTGGCGACATGATGCGACTCATTCTCAAGACCTACAAAAGCGTCGTCTGGCTAGAACTATCGCAAGATCTACAGGACATGTCTTCACTAGTACCTTGGGGACAGCTCTTGCTCAAAGTGGTCACGAAACAACCGCCTGCAGATGCCATGAGCACTGACCTGGATGAGCGGGAATCACATCCTTGGTGGAAAGCCAAGAAATGGGCCTACTTCTCACTAGACCGTTTATTCTCGCGTTATGGAGACATTAATCAACTCTCAGGCGATGCACACAAACAATACAATGGTTTTGCAAAAGTCTTTACCCAGCAATTTGCACCCGAGATTCTAAAGTGTTACCTCACGCAAATTCAAAATTGGGCTGCTGATCGCGATCTACACTGGCTCAGTCCGCGTGCATTGTACTACATTGGTGACTTCTTCACACATTGTGTCAAGCCTAAGGGAACTTGGCAATTGCTTAAGGAAAATGTCGATTCACTGGTAGAACATTTCGTGTTTCCACAAATTTGCCAAACAGAGGATGATCTCGAGCTATGGGAATCGGATCCGCAAGAATATATCAATAAGCGCATTGATATCTACGAGGATTATACATCACCCGACACGGCAGCGATTCATTTCCTGATGGCAGTAGCAAAGCGGAAAAATTCGAATGCCTTCATGTCCACGCTCGCGTTCATCAATCAGGAGCTTGCCGCATACGAGAGTGCCGAACCTTCCCAGCGTAATCCAATCAGAAAGGAAGGAATTTTGCGCTTGACGGGTTGCCTATCACCTATGATTCTCAAGGACAACTCACCCGTTAAGAACATGATGGAGCAGTTCTTTAGCCAACACATTTTTCCCGAGTTTCACTCATCACATGGCTACATGCGTGCCAGAGCATGCGAGATGATGAACAGATTCGCAGAGATTGACTTTGCCAATGAGCAAAATGTGGCGACTGCGTATGAGGGAGTCCTCAAATGCTTGACAGAGAAAGAACTGCCTGTTCGTGTTGAGGCCGCGTTGGCCTTGCAGCCGCTTATTCGTCAAGAGTACGTGCGACTCGCCATGGTGCAGAGTATCCCGCAAATCATGAAGGTCTTGCTGCAGCTCGCCAACGAGGTGGATGTCGACTCGCTTTCTAATGTCATGGAAGAGTTTGTTGAGGTATTTGCAAACGAATTGACACCATATGCCGTCGAGCTGGCTGAGCAGTTGCGTGATACATTCTTGCGCATCATGCAAGATACCGCAGATGCGAACGGACCCATGCCGCCTGGTGAGTTTGAATGGGAAACCTTGGACGACAAATCGCTTGCTGCGCTCGGTATTCTCAATACCATCGGCACCTTGATTCTCAGTCTTGAAAACACATCCGAGGCACTCTTCAAGCTGGAAGAAACAGTCTTGCCGGTCATTCTCTTCACACTCGACAATGGCGTTATTGATTTGTACGCGGAAGTCTTTGAAATCATCGACTCTTGTACCTACTCAGCAAAGGCTATCTCACCGACCATGTGGGGTGTCTTCGAACGTGTCCACCAGACATTCAAGACAACAGGTATGGACTATATGGATGAGCTATTGCCGTCCCTCGATAATTACATCTGCTACGGCGCGCAAGCCATAGCAGAGACGCCACATTACCAGGATATCGTGTTTGACATCATCCAGACTCTCTTCACAAACGACAGACTCGGCGTGCAAGACCGACAGTCAGCAGCGAAGCTCACGCAGATGTTCTTGCTCAATCTGCGCGGCCACATTGACAAGTTCTTGCATCCACTCATGGGCTTGTTGCTTGGCAGACTTGCGCATCCAACAGAGCCGAAGCGTGGCATCTACCATACTTTGCTTGTTGAAACGATTGTTGCTTGTCTCTTCTACAACCCTGAAGCGGCTCTTGCCTTCCTCGAACAGCACGGTGGAACCATGGATTTCTTCACTGTTTGGGTTGCAACCATTGGCGACTTTATGCGCGTCTATGACAAGCGCCTTTCGATCCTTACATTCTTGTCGCTGCTTCGATTGCCGCGCGATTCTATCCCAGCGTCGCTACGTAATGACTGGGCGCAGCTTCCCAAAGCAATGCTTCAGCTCTTTGCGTCTTATCCGGAAGCCATTAAGCGTCGGCAGGAAGCACAAGCGCTGATGCACGCAGATGACGACGAAGATGCGTTTTGGGATCGTGATGACTATGATAGTGACGAAGACGATTTTGATGATGAAGAACTTGAGGCTGTTTTGGCGGAAGAGGCAGAGTTTTCTGCAAACGACAAGTCCCAGGATTACCTCAAGTTCCTCGGTGACGAAGCAAAACGGCTTGCATCGGATGCTGACGCCGTCAATCCACATGGTAGCGCGGGTCAAGATGAGGAAGAGATAATGGAAGATGTACTCTTCAACACGCCCATTGACAATGTGGACCCTTACCTGCAGGCGAAACAGTTCTTTCAGCAGTTGCACGAACAGGACTTGCCCATGTACGAGGAGTTCACAACCGCGTGGGGCCCTGATGAGCGCGCCGTTTTTCAGAGTGTGCTTGCACTAGCAACTCAGCTTGAGGCGGCAAATGCCATCGTGGCCGCAGTAGATGGGGAGGACTGAGTAGTCACTGATGAAGTTCTTTAATCATGATTATAGTATTCAAATACAGGTCCCCTGTTTCGATCTAAATCCTTGGGCACCCGCTGAACACCCCGACAGTCAAAATCTTTGACGGTAGGCATCTTTGGAGATTTTGCCAATATCAAAGGATTTGAAGGACATCGACTTGTTAAAGTTCACGACACTTCTGTGTCAGTTTCCCCTGCACTAAAATTGCATGAAGACGGTCGTTCTAGATAACGGCTCAGCTTGCATAAAGCTCCTACAGATATCTGAGTCAGAACCTGATCGCTTTTTCACTGCTCCAAACTGTGTCGCTCGCTCCAAGGATGATCGGAAGCTATTCGTCGGTCCTGAGCTATGGCCGCGATTACAGCAGCAACCGCAAACAATGCAGTTCAAGAGAGCACATGGCAGAGGTTACTTGACATCTTGGGAGACTGAGCGGCTTATCTGGGACGAGCTCTTTCGTACCACAGGTGTTGATGATGCACTAGCAGCTAGTGCGAAAAACAACGAGGGAGATGGACAAGAAGCATCAGCTGCGTCAGATGTTCTACTCATCTTGTCAGAGCCGCCAGATAACTTGTCCACCTTACAGGAGATGACTGACCATATGGTCTTTGAATACTTTCGCTTTGATGCTTTTGTACGGTGTCCTACAGCTCTCCTTGCAAGTTACGGCGTTGCGTCAGCACTGGGACATTTACAAGGTCAGCAGAGAGAGTTTTGTCTTGTCGTGGATGTTGGTTTCTCACATACGCACATCACACCCATCATTGATGGTCAAGTAGCCACAACGCACGTCAAGCGTCTTGATATCGGTGGCAAATTTCTGACCAATGTCTTGAAGGAAAGCATCTCATTCCGACACTACAACATGATGGAAGAGACTTTGCTGGTAGAACACATCAAGGAAGCGTGTTGCTTTGTGTCTATGGAGTTTGAACAAGACATGGAGCGTGCGCGGGCTGGCACACTCAAGACACAGTATTTGCTTCCTGACGTGGCCACCAACACGCCCGGTCGTCTTGTCGAGGCTCAAGACATTGCTGCACTTTCTGAAGACGCGCAACTATTGCCATTGACGAGCGAAACATTTACGATACCAGAACTCTTGTTCACACCAAGCGATATAAGTCATACGCAAGGAGGAGTTGTCGATGGGATCGTGCAGGCCATTGAGACCCTTCCTAGACACATTCAAGGTCTTCTACTCGGCAATATCATCGTCCTGGGAAATAGCTCACGTTTCAAAAACTTCGAAGCCAGACTCGAGCGTGATTTGCAAAGTCGCATTGATGACGCGCTCACCATTCGTATCACTACCCCTGGTTTTGCAGCTACAGCTTCAGCAGGGCCTTCACAAGTCGATGCACAATCTCAATGGTTACTCGAAGCCGGAAAACAATTCGCCAGCTCCAAACAGTGTCGAGTGATGCGCGTGACACAACATCAGTGGCGCAAGCAAGGTCGTGCAGCGACGCGTCAAGCTTGGCCTGGTCTACTCGCAGTCGGTGCACGGCCAGGTGACCTGACAGATGCAGCATTGGCCTCGCTTGATACGCCGTTGCAAGGTACGACGTTACCGGAACACAATGGACCTGGTCGTCGTCGCAGCATGTATATCGAGAGTGAGCGGTCTGATACGCCACGATCGTACTCTCCTACCACGGAAGAAGAAGTGGATTCTGACGGTCAAGTGAAACCGAAACGCATCAAGTTGTCGGATCTGAATAGGCGAGGCCGGCGTCGATCAGGGCGTGGTGGTGGGCAATCGCGGCGTGGTAGCGAAAAGCAAGGAAGCAGTTCGCGGGCTGTTTCAGTGAAGAGCGAGGCAGTTGGTTCTGACTCCCAAGCACCCGTCGTCAAGGTCAAGGGCAAAAACAAGACGCGCTGAGAAATTACGTGAGTATGGGCTGAACGACGCTGGCTATAGATTCGCTTTGGAAAGAACGGACGTCGCTGTTTTTTTCGTTGGGATGCTTGGATACACTTGCAGGAGCAAATAGCAGAAGACTGGATAAATGAAGGTTCAGCAGCAATTTGATTTTTTGCGTGCCGACTTGTCCGCGATATGCACACCACTGCCTATACCCACCATATTGCCACGCGACCGCATGGCACGCTCCGAGTCCGTTTTAGCGGCCGTCTCAACAAGTCTCTTGACAATGGCCAGGAAGAGCGCTTCCACACCATTCCCAGGTCCTTCATCCTTTGCCGAAACTTCATGACAGATGGCGAACCCTTCTTCTTGTGAAGCGAGGCCGAGATGTTGCACGGCATACGCTACACTCGTCCCAAATGTCACTTGACGTAGTGACGGATCTTGACGTACGCGATCCGTCTTGGTGCCAACGAGATGGATGAGAATATCGTCTGGCATATTCTTGCGTAATTCTGCAAGCCATGAGTGCATCGTCTCAAAAGAGTCACGAGACGTGAGGTCGTAGCATAAGATGGCCGCGTGCGAGCCGCGATAGTACATGGGGGCCCTGCGGAGGTTTGTTAGCAGACATTTAGTGCCTGTTATTGATAGGCACATACATGCTTCTAAAGCGTTCCTGGCCCGCTGTATCCCATATCTGCAATCGTACAGTTGTTTCATCCACTTGTACCTTCTTCGCTAGAAAGCTAGCCCCAATCGTACTGGCGCCATTCTCCTGGAAGGTCTGATTGACATATCTTAGGACGAGCGAGGATTTGCCAACACCTTGCTGGCCGAGGATGACGATCTTGCGATCGATTTGGGTACCACGCTCCATGGGCGATGACATTTGTAACGGTGTTCTAATTTTCAACCTCTCGTCTTTTGGAGAAAGAGAAGGTTCCTGCGCGAAGCAAAGAAGTTGGGGAAAAGAATCGAAGATGAAGCCGCAGTCAGTACGTCACAAGGTCGTATGACCGTGACGAAGAAGGCTTCCCTTGGGTCGTAGCAGAGATCCTTCGTCTTGCCGGTCGTTTGGTCGTTCAACCGTAACGATTCACCGGCCTGAACGAAGGTCTTTCACTCGACTCCTGGGCGTATCGATATGATTATCGACAATCACAGACAAGGTCGCCAACCCCGTCAAATTGATATGCGCGATTATTTGTTGTTGCGGTAAGCCCCTCGCGCACGAACAGATTGACTCCGTGTCGATACTGCACAAGTACGAGCAAAGTTCGTGTGAGATGAGCTAGCTTGTTGGATTGCCTGGACACTGGCGACACAGATGGCAGGCTCTGCTAGCAGATACGACAGGGGCCTGCCTCTTGTATTTTGTATTGTGGTTTGCCTGTTTGCCTTGGAATGGAGAGATGGAGGACCGTGCTCGGTGCGCGTTTGTGGAGCCCGTTTTGTCCGTTGCGCCTTGGGGGATGCAGCCGGACACTCCGAGGGAAGCAGAATAAATAGAAACGGAGAGGAAGGACGTCTGCGGTAGAGAGGAAGATGGAGTAGACGCTGCTGGCAACATGGTCGGCCTGCTCTGAAAGTGACTGTTGTATTTAGTCTCCCACGTGACCTGCATCATCAAGAGCCTGAAGAGTGACAGACATCGACATCCTGCAACAGTGCAACTTTCTTCCCTTCTCCCCTGTCTGCAGCATGTCGTGGCAAGGTACGCTCTTCTGCTCTTTATCCGCTACAGCTCACTTACTCTTCAAGCTTATGTCGACTCCTCGCTTTTGGGCACCGGCAAGATTGACAGGGCCGGCATCTACTCTCGGGCCGGAGACTCGACCTGGGCCGCGTCTTCAAACTTCAATGTAGGTCTTTTGCTCGTGTCTTGGCTCAATGATTCACCTCGATGTGCTTAACTAGCCAAGGAGTCACATTTCCGACGCCTTTGTTGCATGATCGATGCTAACACCAAATGTAGCTATCAGACCAGGAGCGCAAGACCATTGCAACAGGTTTTGACAATACAAGCGCTATTCAAGGCAGTGGTATCCACGTCGAAGGTGAAAAGTACTTGACGCTACGCGCCGAAGATCGCAGCATTTATGGTAAAAAGGGCAACAAGGGTCTGATTTGTGTGCGAACAAAGCAGGCCATCATTATTGGCCACTACCCAGAGACCACACAGCCTGGTGAGGCTGCTAAGATTGTGGAAGGGTTGGGAGATTACTTGATTGCTGCTTCTTATTAGACTCTAAAGGGTTTTACGAGTGGTACCAACACTGAGGTCCCCCTTTGCTGCATTCTATCATTCTTCTTTTTATAAACGAAACCTGCATGACGAGAACAAGATGAAGAAACTTGAAACCAACGCGTTGCCTATGCATATGATGTGCTTTCTCCCTTTTGACTTCTCTTTGTGTCTTACACGGGTGATGGGCGATATCCAGCGATTCGATCGAGCACAGGCCCAACATACGGTGCTCGTAGCGCAGGACCAATGACAGGCATACTCCGTAGCGTGTTGAGTACAATAGGGAAGAAGTCACCACTAGCGTGTCAGTCTGATGTGAGAACAAAGGACTTCGTTACAAGAGATTGACAAAGCCAAAGAGCTCGATGCAAATGCCAAAGAAGGGCCGTTTGATGAAGATGAGCAGGACACCACCCAAAAAACAAATGGTACCGCGTAGCTTCTCGCGCCTGGCGAAGAAGATAATCGTGCGTTGATAGCCAATGATGAGTGTCAAGCCAGCAATAAACAAGATCTAATTGAGTGGGTTAGCTTTTGGTGAAAGCCTTATAGCGATGTGGTACGTTGCCGACCGCTAGCAAGCCGCCGTCAAAGAAGAGCATGATGCCCAATGTCATAAACAAGACGCCAAATGCAGTCAAGGCTGCGCCAATCTCTGCAAGAGCACTGTGTCAGCGGCTAATATTCACATGTGATGGCAATAGCAGCAAAAGTAGCTCCGTGGGAGCAGCTGATACAAGAAAGCTAGATAGTGACATACTTTGTCCATCTGTGAGCCAGACCATAGCCTACTGATCGGCAGTACAGGCCTCCCTCGGTCGTCAAGCCTTGTTTATACAGGGGGAGGGGAGGTTGAGACGCGGCTTTGCTGGCTTGCTGGCAGGTGCGAGCTCCTCCCAAATTTAAAGACGCGACAGGAAGAGACGCGACGTGACGGAGAGGCAGACAACCTCTCATTGCTCTGCCCATGGTGGAACTCTCCAAGGAGCGGCAGGCGCTTGTCCAGACCTTCATTGCGCAGCGTGGTATGCGTCTTGCGGATCTCGACCGTGTTCTGCATGCCATCTACGGCGACGACCTTGCGGCTACTCAAATAAATGCCGCTTATATCGCCAATGAGATCTCTACTCTCAACACGGCCCTCGCTGATTTTGACTTTGAAATCAGGCGAACAGTCGATCAGCGTGTCGGCGGAGACTTTTGGGTGCTCGTCAATGCAACGGCCGATTCCATGACGCAGCTTGCAACAACGCATACACCTAATGAGATTGCCTACTTTCGCTGTCTCTTGTATGTTATTTGCAGTGCCAACAACACACGAGACTGTGAAGCACTGTGTGTCTCACAGCAAGAGGCACTCTCGTATGCGCATGCATTTCCAGCGGGTTATCAAGCCTCGCAGGTATCGACTGGCGAACCTGCCACACCTGCAAGACAATCTCCTTCAGCGCGAAAGAAGGCACGTCGTGGTGGATCCGACGACGATGATGCGAGTGTCCCAACATCTTCTCCTGCTGTGCGATCCACGCAATCCTCCTTGCTTCAAGGACCGGGACTCACTCGCACTGCTGCGAAGCAGGCACTCGACAAGTTTGTGCAAGAAGCCTGGCTGCACAAGTCATCGGGCGATTACTATAGCTTGACACCGAAATCTCTCATGGAACTTCACGTCTACCTGCAAGAAATGTACGGCCCAGAGGAAGAATCTACTGACGCCGATCATGAAGGGGATGCCGCAACAGCACGCAGAACCCAAGCACCTCTCATCAAACCCTGTTCGTTGTGTCGAGAATTAACACTCATTGGGTATCGTTGTCCAGATCTCGACTGTCCCGCTCGTATCCACAGTTTCTGCTTCAAGCGATGGACAGAGATGCGAACAGCGAATGGACAAGCACAGTGTCCCAAGTGTAAGGCTGAATCCTGGGACCGTCATAGGATGGTGCCGTTGGGTGAACGTGCCTTTGCAGCGCCGACTGATCATCGACGTCTTGGTGGTGGTCCACCGCAGCAGCAAGTAGCGACAAGTAGGCGTGCGCGTGCGGCATTGCTGGAAGAAGCTGATGAGGACGAAGAGCAAAGCTCGCAACCGGCACCACGCTCAGCCTCCACGTCGCAACGGAACGGCGTCTATGAAGAAGACGACGACTGAGTATATCTTGCTTAGGCTCCAGATTCTCCAAGTGTATTATTTCCTTCAACCAATCAACCCCTGACTTCTTGCTTCGCTTTGGTTCCAATTTCTGGACCTGGCGTGGCGGTCGCATCGCGTTCAGCCAGCAAGCTAGTGCTATGCGCCGGCGCGACACTTTCAGCATGATGACCCAGAGCTTCGTCCTGCAATGCAAAATCCACCTCATCCATCAAATCCCATACAATGTCCTCAGCAATTTGCTCTGCATACCGCTCAGACAATGGCCGAACTTGTTTAATGGTTGTTGGTGGAAAGGTAAAGTCAGGTCCAAAGTTGAATTGTGCAGCGCCACCGGAAAAGACGGAGACGGCAGGGTAGTAGCCCAAGGTGCCGTCATCGGCAGCGGCAAGTGCAGTTCCTTGAGCAATAGGATAGCCACTGGATGCTGCCATCGCTTGCGTCGCACTCGTTTGCGAGAAGGGTGGTAAGAAATTGAGGAGATCCTTGAACGCAATACCCATGCGCTTGCCATTCTTATAAATGACAATAGAGCTGCCCTTCAAGGTCGCTTCTGGATCTTGCAATGTACCCGGCATTGGCAGAGGCTTTATGATTGCTTCTTTCGCAGATGACGCAGCGGCTGCAGCAGTAGCAGGATTCAAGCGGTCTTCCATCTCCCTTGTCCCAACATACTCCAATTGCTCGAAATAGAGCTGTCCACGATACCTGATCGGTATACGTTCACGAGACACGAGTCCCGCCACACCACCGGCACCTCGCATATTAGTCTGTGTTGAGGCTTGTCCACTTGCGGCACCGCTGCCCGTCTTTCGCGACTTGCTGGGATGTTTTGGTCGAGGGCGTGCATGCGCAGCAAGAGAAGCACTCGCTGCTGTACATGTCGGTACTTTTGGTAATTGCAAATGGAAGCCAATCACATCACCCGTCCCAAATGACTCTTCCATGAATGCGCGAGGTCTCGAGAGATGCATTTTCTCACCACCTCGATCTCGCAAACCATAGCCATACCCATCAAATCCGATCGGTGCATCGAGTGTTGCTTCACGTCGAGCGACACCCAAACGGACATGCCCGCCACGATCACCATTACCACACAAGACTTTGACTTCCCAAAACCAAGACCCTTCACGCACGCCGACATTTGCTCGCGCTGTTCGAAAACCTTTGTCTGTTGTTGCAGAAAGCGCATCATGCGAGAGATACACGTACTGTGACATATCAGACCAATCAATGCGTGCTGCATGTGGCGGTAGCTCAACGCTGCGATACATGAGGCTAGGCAACTCCGGGGCTGCTTCACAGGTCGTATAGCGGAAGCCGCGTTTATTGAAGGGTAGATCGCCCAATGCATAGAATGTCTCATCACCAGCATGCTCAACAGGGACGCGTGTTGGTAGACGCAATGAAGCCGTCAAGTCTCCCGGCTTGTACGGTGGTGGTCGGAAGCGCATCGCGGCAGTGAGCTGTAAGCCGGCAGCACCACGCGGCACAGCTTCCTGCGGACCTACACCATTCGCTGGAACGGCCTCTTTGCGCGGCGCAGTGGCTGCGGCCTTCTTCGCAGTCGGTTTCCGCTCGCGTGGACCGTCCGTAGCAACGACCGGCGTAGCCGTAGTCGCAGTTACTGCTAGCTTTTGTGGTGTCGTAGAGGGTGTCTCTGCCGCAACCACAGGTTTCGTTGCTCTAGACGACACTCGCTCTGGGGGAATCACAAAGGCTTCTTCCTTGGGCATCACATGACCAGCTTTGACGGGTATCGCAGATGTGAAGAGTGGCACGGCACTATCGGCTGCTTTTGCCTGTTTTGAGGGGTGGCTCGTGGTTGGTGTGGCTGCACCGGACTGAATAGCATCGATCACTGGCGATGCACCGACCTCGCCTACCTTGACATCCGTAATCGGACCCTGTACACCCTCCAAGACCTCTGCCTTGCGCTTTTTGACCTGACCAGGCACTTTCGGTATCATGTTGACATAGTTCGCTCGGAACAAGAACAAATTGCAGTCAAGCAAGGTGTAATGCGCATTCGCTGATCGATTCTCCTCATCGAAACACTTGAAGAGTTCTTTTGTACCGCTCAAGGCAACACCCAGCGGAGATTGCCAGTTCGAATCAATCGTACGATCACTGCAAATCGCAGCCCAATGTCGAGGCACCGTCAAGAACGGGACCATGTCTGTTTTGCGCAGAAGCCAGCCTTCAACTCGACTCAGTGTATCTACGTGCGCAGCAGCATAGTCGTCCTTCTTCCAAGTTGGGTTTGACGCACGAATACGCATGAGCAAAAGATTAGCAATAGTCGTCGCAGCGACCGATTTCCAAGAAGCAGTGATGCGCTTGAACTCCTCTTGCCCTTCTGGATGGCAGTGCTTGCAGGTAAAATGATAGTTCGTAAGGAAGGGGACAACAGGTCCCATATTGAGACGAATGCAGCGACCGTGGAAGTAGTTTTTGCACTTCCAGCAAGAGACGTCAACGTCGAGCAAGTTGCGGTCGGCACCACAGTAGCAATACTTGTGCTGTTCATTTAGTGTATGTGTGGCATTCCAAGTGAGTACTTTTGTATCGTAGCCAAGTAGAAGGCTGTGGTCAGGTGGAGGAGCAAGGACAGCACTAGCGCGTCGCGGTGCCTTGGACGCTGCCGTGTCGTGCGGCAATGCTGCAACGCCTCCATTGGTTCGAACGTGAGGCATGGCTATATTGCCAAACCGGGCGTTGTCGATGGACACTGCAGGGGCCATTGTGAAGGGCTGCGGCATGGCATACGGCTGTGTTTGCGTGTAACTCCTAGCTTCTTGCACCGAAGGTTGCCCGTAGATTTCGCGTTGATATGGGTATGTTGCTGACATTGTTGGGTTGTGCTGCTGAGCTTGCGATGGGTATTGCTGTACCTGCTGGTGCATAGGCGGCTGAGCATATGGCGACTGTACGAGGTAGCCATTTGTGTGCTGAGCAAGTTGAATCTGCTGCTGCTGCTGTTGCGGCTGTGGCTGTGGCTGCGACTGCAGGTATGCTTGCGAAGGATGCGGCATTTGATGCAGTTGCTGCTGTGAATGCTGTTGTTGCGACATGCCTCCAAAGGACGGAAGAAAGGGTGCCGGTCCCTGCGATTGTGTCAAGAGGTTCAGTGGCGGTAACGAAGCTTCCACGGGCCGCTGCTGCTGCTGCTGGAGCTGTTGCTCGCGTCGCTCATGCGGTAACGCGAAGCCGTGGTTTTGCGTTTGGCTTTGTGGAGGAGGGCGAGGCGGCAGCTGTGATTGATCTGAGGGATGACCTGCCCCGTGCCCGTGGCCACCATTGTACATGCTGTCGCCCGAGGCCGGCCCCTTGTCAGAGTATTTGTTGAGTCTTGTGTCGTCTTGCTGCACGCGAATCGATGCGACGTGAAGTTGAAAAAGTCACAGAATGGACAGGAGTCTACTGTGCTTGCTATGCTTGCTATTGCCATGTGGACACATCGATGCCCTCATTCAACAGGATGTCCTCGGGCGACTGCCCCCCATGATCCTTGATGGACATATCTGCTTTTCCCTGCGTCACGAGCAATCTGCCCAACTCCTGCCATGCGACCCCGTTGATGGCTGCCAAGTGCAAGGCCGTCTGTCCCTGATCATCTTGTGCGTCTATGTCAATTGAGGGCATCGTCAGAAGCAGCTTGAGTACGCGCATGGCTTGGTAATCAACGGCAAAATGCAGCAATGTCGTGCCCTCTGATGTTTTGATGTTGATGTTGCCCTGTCCACTAGCAAAGAAGCGTATAGCCTCCTCATCATCCTTCTCACAGGCACCAATCAATGCGTCTAATTCAAAAGGAGCCTCTGTGATTGCGACTTCCTTGGCAAGAGATGAGCCGCGCCCAGCAGGTTTCGTGCCAGAAAGCCGCATGATGGCCAATTGAGCATCCGTAGGAAATGCTCCAATACTTTTCGCCAAGACGCAGTAGCGAGAGCGTACTTCGGCGGTCGTTCTATACCTCCAGCTCGCTAGATCCCAAGCAGCCCATTTCGCATATTCAGTGGGCTCAATGAAGTACATATAGAGCCGACGAAAGACATCCACTTGGGGAGCTGGTCCTTGATTAAAGGCTTTATATAGTGCATAGAATTGAAGCTGAGTTCTCTTGCTAGTCGCTCTGAATGCATCACTTGCGCCTACATACTGAGCCAGAGTTTCGAATGGTATATCATCTTCCATTCGTGTGTAGAGCTTGCATTAAGCAGTGTTGGTCATGGTCCAGCAAGCGGCGAATTATGAAAGTGCAATGTGACCAGGGGCAGACTGAAGGTTGAAAACTCATCTATCTCCAAGCCCAAATCCCTGAGCCAAGGTGATTTGGGCAGATATCTTTGCCTGCGAGCGCTTATGCACTTGAAACATCAATAATCTCGCCTTTGCACTCAGCTGAGTATTTTGAACACTGCAATCAGATTCATCTGGCATAAACTCAGTCACATGGGCAAGCCAGATTTGTCTAGTAAAGCCCAAGCGGTACAGAGCATCGTCGTTGTCGATTGAATGGCAATCCGGACAGACATACGTGCCACAAATATTACATGATCGTGCTGAATAGCAAGGTCTGCATAGCAACACGGGTTTGCGGGTATTGCAGACAAAGCACAGCGGTGGATCATCCACCAACGTTGGGTTTGCCAATTCCCGTCTACCCAAGTCAAAGTTGCGACAAAAGGCCTGTGAGCAGCGGGCAACGTCCGTTTTGACGCATGCGCCATGGATTGTGCGGACCCTTGACAGAGTCTGATTGAAGTCATAGACAGCCTCACGCCAACGGTCCGTGTAATCATACTCTGGACCTGTTCCGATCAGCTCGATATTGACGGCATCGAATGTAGTAATACCATTGTGCGATGGTTCGAAAAAGGCAAGTCCATTGATTCCCACCACGTCGAGGCGTTTCAAGGAGACGCTTACTTTCTTCGCAGTCAGACCATCGAATCGATCAATGAGCTGCCCTGCATGAACATTTGTACAGAATTTGATCGATAGGTGCTGGAGTTGTGGGCATTTGCTGCCGCCAATCAATTCGCGAACAACAAGTGCCGAGACTTGTGTGCGGTCGAGCAGCAAAGTACTCAGTGCAGCAGTGTTCAGCGACATGACCCAGTCGAGACAGCCTGGTGCAATGCGCTTGAAGTGATGCGCTCGTTCAAGCACCATGGCACTCCATACGTCGTTGGGCAGGAGTGCATGTGTCATTGGCCACGGCAAGTGGTTTCTGGCTATGGTTCCTCCATCTATCATAGCGAGCGAAGCAGACGAGACGATGCTTTGTGCCGCTGTGCATGATAATGCCAGGTGGAAGAGGTCCTTGGCGTCCAAGTATTGGCATATTCTGTCATATGCCAGGTCATCGAGCCGGAGGAAGAATGTCATCATTGCCTGAGGCAGCTGCTAGCTAGCTTCCATATGCATCAATTGTGTTTAGAGCCGAGTATACGACTATGCCTGTACTGATACAGTGCAGTGAATCAGCAGCAGCTTGGTTGTCCCTTCGCGTGTTGTCAAATTGAAATTCCCGGCGCGTGAAAGGAGAAAGACGCAAACACAACACAAACACTCTGCAGTAGTACAGCTACTCCCACTCCAGCAGAGGCTCTCGCTGCTCACCCAGCAAATATTGGCAGCAGCGAACACCCTGTGTCCTGTCCTGGGCATCTGCTAGCCAGACATCCTCATATAGCATAACAATGCAGTCACCTGCCCGTGTGCCACTTCAACCACGAGCTGCCAACATCGTCTCTCAGCAACTCCGCGGGACGCTCACTCCAATCAAGAGTGCAAAGCGAACTTACCAGCATGCCAAGTTGGATGAGACTAGCAAAGTTGCTGGTCCACAGCAGCAGCAACAACAGGCAGCCAAGATTGAGGTGGATGACGTTCATGGGACCGCTGCCGTGACGGAGCGACGGTGTGTCAAGCGCGTCAAAGTAGATATGATGCTCAAGAAGGCAACAGCAACAACAACGACTGTGGCGCCTGTTGTTGAGGAAGTCTCTGTCAAAGATACAACGACATCCGTGTCTCAAGCACTGCAGATCCGTCGATGGGCTCAGACGTACTTGAAGCAGTTCCCCTCGC
Organism: Protomyces pachydermus; assembly: GCA_003717275.1. Lineage (NCBI taxonomy): Eukaryota > Fungi > Ascomycota > Taphrinomycetes > Taphrinales > Protomycetaceae > Protomyces > Protomyces pachydermus. The sequence goes on along the minus strand of QXDU01000109.1, from coordinate 112,955 downwards.
ACATCTTCTACTTCGATCATTGCTCAGAAGAGGAGATCAGGAAATGCACAAAGCGTATCCACATGCTCGATGGCGTGAGTTGCTCATGGTCATGCGAACTGCGCTAACGACAGAATGTCGAACCATTCTTCAGCAAAAAGGTCAATGTCGTGGTAACGACGCGAGAGTTCCAAAAGAAAGACTCCCTACGAGGCGATGATTCGCAAGAAGCTAGTGCAAAGTACGCTTGTACATTCAACTGGATCCAGCTAACCATACAGATTCTCAGATCCAAAACAACCTGCCAATGACGTCCTGGTCAAAGCACAAGCCATGAACATTCGAATTTGGTCACTCAAGAAGCTCAAAGACTCTGTCCTCAAGCGCCTCCTTGCTGAATCTCAGACGCAGCCTGCACGCGCCGCTCAATCACTCTCACACAGTCTTCGCAATGAAAAGACACTTGGTACAAATTCCGAAAATATCGTTCCATTCACAGGTCCATTCATCCTATGCCGCGACATGTCGGAAGCTTATCGACCCATCATGATGCGTGAGTGGAAAGCTACTGAACACTCACGCGATGGCGAATGGCCACAGTGGCGCGTCACCAAGTTTGGGCGATGTCCCTTTCAACGCGACTTGACAGCAGAACAGAGCAAGTACCAGGGCAAAGTCACGACAGTTCGACCGGATCGTGCAAAATTGTCGTATGATCACATCAATGCATCTGGTATGGTGCAAATTACAAGTGCCATTCAGTCCAATATCGGCAAGATTGGTCGTTCAAATGGATTAGGTCCAACAGGCAAGGAAAATGCTGGCTCGAATGCAGTTGCCAGTCTGCACAAGAAGGCAGTCACTTCCAAGCGCCTCCCCAAAATGTTGACAACCATTGAGCCTGTTGAACCCAAAAAGGTCAAGGTGGAGCTCAAGAGTGGTTACTGCGAGAATTGCAGGGACAAGTTTGAGAGTATCGAGGCACACCTCAAGAGTTTGCCACACCGACAGTATGCGAGCAATGAGGAGAATTTTCGAGAGCTGGACGTCTTGCTTGGCAAATTGAAGCGTGTGCCCTTGCCTGGTGTGCATGTCCCGTTGTCCTCTGGCCATGGACGAGCGTAACGACGCATGATTAGGCTGTACACTATTGTTGATCCAGTTCTCTTTCGCATCTTGTCCTTGGCAAGGCAATGGAATCTCGCTAGAGTCATCTTGGGCTTGAGGTCTTGTCAGCACTTAATCGTCTTTACTCAATCAACCAACATGCCTGTCACCCCTTGCATTGTTGAAGTCTTGTCACACTTATGACAGTCCGTATCAAGAAGGATGCTTCGCTCTTCTATGTCTATGAATGCTTGATGCTGTTATGCTTATGCTGGTCGTGTGTGTTTCCGTCTGGCGTTATTCATATTACTCCAAGGAGGTCAGTCGCTCTCCATCCACCCAATAAAAGTTGGTATGTCGCTCATGAAACAAGATGCGCATCACGCCTGCTTCTTCGTCTTCTTCGTAGGCGTGAACATGTGGATCAGAGCCCATGTACTGCTTGTTAGCTTTGCTGAACTGTCTTCACGAAAGTTCCTACCTCGTGCCGGCAGACAGCAATACCGATACGTGCCACAAAATTCAAGGGCTCTTCTTCCTCCTCTTCAGTCTGATCAGACACGATGGAACCATCCTTATCCTCTCTGGCTAGCACCTTGTTGTAGTGCTCGTAAACAACCTTATTGAGATCATCACCGACATAAATCCGAACAGAATCATGGTTGGTGGACTGCAGCGAGCGAGGAAGGACGAGATACGTACAGTCTGGGTTCTCGACGATGGCTTTCAATGTCGGCCGCCTGTATAGAGGCCAGCAATGCTCAGCGCTGCAAGTCTCTTTGCCCATCTGAACGTGCTCTTAGCTTTCCGTGCTGCCGCCTATGAGCCCGACTATCTTGGTTGATGGTCCAGTAGAGCTTGATTAGAGGTTCAATGAGAAGAGAGATGATATCAATAATCCAAGGCGCCTCTGTGAGCTATATTGGTCCTTGTGAGTCCCTCTGAGCGTGAACAACCGTAGAATGTCGATGTTTCAAGGCCAGCTCGAGCTCCCAAGCAAAATTTCAAGGCTGCATCGCATCGCAGGCTATCACTAACCCCAGCAAACCCCTGGCAGGAAAGATGCTTCTATGCTATTCTATGCTTCTTCATCGGTATCACTATCTGTACAGATCTCAGGCATCTCCTCATCATCGTCGTCCGCATCGTTCAAATTGTATGGCTGCGCTGGCTCAGCCTTCTGGGATGGCTCAGCTTTTCGTGTGGGTTCAGAAGCAGTTGCAGTTTGCACAACTTGCTTGGTTTCGCTCGCCTCTGTAGCGACATACGGTTTCATCTTGTCGGGAACTGCAAATGCCGCCCTTTTCTGGACTGGTTCTTGAATTTGCACGGGAGAGTCGTCTGCGACTTGCTCAAATGTCAGCTCATCGCTCATTTGCGCCTGCGCATCTTCTGATGCTCCTGCTTCCTCATCCTCCTCGTCTTCATCCTCCGCATCATCAGTCGGAAGCTTGCGCCGTACAGCCGGCATTCTCGGGTGTACTAGATCTTGCAGAATGGCAGATAAGGCAATCGCAGCGTCCTGTACAATCTTGTGAGCACTGAATGTCAAACGGTCTGCGACGTGGGCAGCATGAGCAATAATGGAGGATGCATTATGTGCGGGATGCTGAATAGCGGAATGTACTACCAATAACAACGCAACCATCACTTCAGCTGGCAGCAGAATGGCATCAGCAAGGAGGATCTGTAATACAGTGCGTTCAATCTGTTGACGCATTGCAGGAGCCAAAACCCCATGCGTTGTTGAAAATGTCGCTTGAAGACAACCACACGCTGCAAGAAGACGAGGCGTTGTGGGAAGAGTGTGGAACGCTGCTGCATTAGAAACAGTATCAGCGCCCTCGTTACCACCATGCTTGCGTTTTTTGGCTTGTGGTGGTTTCACCGTACTGCCAGCAATCGAAGTTTCGGATCGAGCAACGCTTGATAGGATTCTAAGCGATACCTTGACTGCTTGCAGCACGCTTGCTGATTCGCCAATTTGTCCGTATTGTTGCAGGATTTGACTGTGAACAAGGATGGCTTGAGTTTGCAATGTCAGATGAGTGCTTGACAGGGCCTTGACGATGCCACCATAAAAAGAAGCAACATGTGGGGTCAAGTGTCTACCAAGCACATCAATCATGACGGAGGTCAGACTCAACGCGGAGAGATGCAGTGCAGGTAACATTGTCATGAGCACAAGCTGGCTCGATTGCGGTGCAGACGCGCGCATTCCTGAACGAGGCGTCAGGTCGAGGATTCGGTTGCAAAAATGAGCCAGATGTGCAAGAGGAACATTGACGAGCTCTTTCGTCGCTTGTGTCAAGAATGCCTTGATGACTTGAAGAAGGGATTGCAAACGTTGCAAGGCAGCTGGTGCGCCCTCGACAAAGTCTGAGGAGAAGGGTAGCATGTCCAAGCCGCGAGGGTGCGGAAGGATTGGCTTTTCTTCGACAATGTGTTGGAGGAGGTAGTCAAGGACAACATGACATTCTCCAAGGGTCGCGAGGAACCCAACAGACCATTGCTCAGCGGCTGTGTTTTTCGGTGCGCATAGATGGAGCGATGCATAGCAGCTTGCACTGAGCTGAACCAATTCTGGCTCCACGATGGCACCACTGATGCCAGCAAGCGCAGCAGTCTGTAGCTTGCCTGCGAACGGTCTGAATGTCGTAGGGTGTGTAACGAGGACATGTTGCATTTGATGGAGGATGAGCTTCCTCAGACTGGCGAGGTGAGGCTTGTTGACCGAATTGCACATGATTGTGCAGAATGTGGGCAGAGCTGGCGTCGTAATCTCTCTCGTAAGAGAAGGCTTGTCGTGTGTCATGTCAAAGATGGCAGACAAGGTACAGATGAGTCGCTCGATGATGACAGGTAACTTCTCCCGCTCGAGCAGTGTCAGAAGCAGCTTTGTCCACGAACCACCATGACTGATGAGGGACTCCCAGCCACCAGAGGGACGTTCAAGTGTTGCTTTGACTAAGCAGACACCGGCCCAGCGAGCATGGTTGTTCTTGGACTGTAGCAGAGCAGAGAGTCGTGCGTGCCACTTTGAGAGGAGAGAAGCATCTTCAGCAGCAAGAGTCGTCGACTGCAGCACAGAGAGAGCAAAGGGGACTTGATAGGCACACGAAGCGTCATTATTCAGTGCGTTGAGGAGCACTTTGAGCCCTACACTGGCCATGGCTGACCTCGAGCTAGTACTAGTCCTGATTGCTCGTGACCCCTTGACAATTTTCTGCGTAGAAAGGAAAGGCACGTGAGTCGAGGAAAGAGCAGTCACATCTAGCCCTCAACTATCAGCTCAGCACAACGGATAAGTGGTCAATCGAGTCTGGCCCTCCTTCCCGCCTATATCCCTTCAGTTCTACACACCTGCGAGCCTGCTGCTTGCCATCCCGCGGGTTTCTTCGGATTTTTGTCCCGAGTCAAACGAGCAGCAACGACGGAAAGGGCCCAGCAGTAGATACATCTTGGCAGCGACCTCTCTCTACAGAGCCGACAATCCATTGACAATGCTGCGGTCATCCTCCATCGCACGGCTCGCTCTCAGGCGCAGCTCATGTGCAATGAGGCCCATTCTCTCTCCTAGAACAAGACTGCAATGTCTTGCCACAGTCGCGAAGAACAAGGCACCGGTATGATTTTATCTACGCGCGCTTCCGTCGTCCAGCTAGCTGATCTTCCAGTCTCCAAATGACAGCTTCATGCAGTCCAACAGTGCCAACTACATTGACGGTATGTGTTCCTCTACTTCTTCGTCATGGCCACTGACCATCGACAGAAATGTATGCTGCATGGAAGCAAGAGCCGACATCCGTCCACATCTCATGGCAGGTCTACTTCAAAAACATGGAAAACGGCGGTGAGCCCTCGCAAGCATTCCAGGCACCACCCACCATCGTGCCAACGCCTACGGGTGGTGTCCCGAGTATTGTGCCCGGAGAAGGTCTCGCCAAGGGCACCGATGTCTCCAACCACTTGAAAGTACAGCTTCTTGTGCGTGCATACCAAGTTCGTGGTCACCACAATGCAAAACTCGACCCCCTCGAGATTTCGAATGTCGACAAGACAAAGCCCAACGAGTTGACACTCGAGCACTACGGCTTCACCCAAGCAGATTTGTCAAAAGAGTACACGCTTGGCCCTGGTATTCTACCGCGGTTTGCTGCTGACGGACGCGAAAAGATGACACTCAGGGAGATTGTCGAGGCCTGTGAGAAGCTCTACTGCGGCTCTTACGGTGTGGAGTATGTGCACATCCCGGACCGTGACCAATGCGATTGGTTGCGAGAGCGACTTGAAGTGCCTGAACCATACAAGTATTCACAAGACGAAAAGCGCCGCATCATGGACCGTCTGATTTGGTCTGACTCGTTTGAGCGATTCCTCTCTACCAAGCATCCAAACGACAAGCGTTTCGGTCTCGAAGGATGTGAAGCGCTCATTCCTGGTATGAAGGAGCTTATTGACGACTCTGTCGAGCGTGGCATTGAATCGATTGTCATTGGTATGCCCCACCGTGGTCGTCTTAACGTGCTGGCCAATGTGGTGCGCAAACCAGCAGAGGCCATCTTTTCTGAGTTTGCCGGTTCGCAGGAGGCGAGTGATGAGGGATCCGGTGATGTGAAATACCATCTTGGTATGAACTATGAACGACCTACACCTTCTGGCAAGCGTGTGAACTTGTCACTTGTCGCCAACCCTTCCCACTTGGAAGCCGAGGACCCTGTCGTACTAGGAAAAACGCGTGCAATTCAGCACTTTTCCAACGATGAGCGTGAACACAATAAGGCTATGGGTCTGTTGCTGCACGGAGATGCTGCCTTTGCCGGTCAAGGTGTAGTCTATGAGACGCTCGGCATGCACGCCTTGCCCGGGTATTCTACAGGTGGTACAATACACATTGTTGTCAACAACCAGATTGGTTTCACCACTGACCCGAGATTCTCGCGGTCAACGCCCTACTGTTCCGATATCGCCAAGTCGATTGATGCGCCCATCTTCCACGTCAACGGTGATGATGTCGAGGCGGTGACATTTATCTGTAAGCTTGCTTCCGAATGGCGCGCTGTCTTCAAGAAGGACGTGGTCGTGGATATTGTCTGCTACAGAAAGCACGGCCACAACGAAACTGACCAGCCATCCTTCACACAGCCACTCATGTACAAGAAGATTGCCGAGCATGCGCCAACGCTTGACTTGTACATCAAGCAGCTGACACAAGAAAAGACCTTCACACCAGAGGATATTGAGGAGCACAAAAAGTGGGTCTGGGGTATCCTTGAGGAGAATTTCCAAAAGTCAAAGGACTACGAGCCTTCGTCCAAGGACTGGCTGACCGCTGCTTGGAATGGCTTTGCCTCACCCAAAGATCTCGCCACAAAGATTTTGCCGCATTTGCCAACTGCTGTGGAAGAGGCTGAGCTCAAGTCGATTGGCAAGGTCATTTCTTCGTTCCCCAAGGACTTTACCGTTCACAAGAACCTTAAGCGTATCATTGAACAACGTGGCAAGGCGGTCGACAAGGGTGAGGGTATTGACTGGGCTACGGGTGAAGCACTCGCCTTTGGTTCTCTCCTCAAGGAAGGCCACCACATTCGTGTCTCTGGACAGGACGTTGAGCGCGGTACTTTTTCTCAGCGACACGCCGTTCTGCACGACCAGGAGACTGAGAAAACCTTTGTCAACTTGAACGCTTTGGACCCCAAGCAGGCTGCTTTCGTTATTGTCAACTCACATTTGTCAGAATTCGGTGCGCTTGGCTATGAGTACGGCTACTCGCTCTCTTCGCCTAATGCCTTGGTCATGTGGGAAGCTCAGTTTGGTGACTTTGCCAACAATGCGCAATGCATCATTGACCAGTTCATTGCTTCTGGTGAAAACAAGTGGCTCCAACGGTCCGGTCTTGTCATGTCATTGCCTCACGGATACGACGGACAAGGACCAGAACACTCGAGTGCCAGGATAGAGCGTTACTTGCAGCTCTCCAACGACGACCCTCGCATCTACCCTTCAGAAGCGAAATTGGACCGTCAACATCAGGACTGCAACATGCAGTGTGTGTATCCAACTACACCCGCAAATCTATTCCATGTGCTGCGCCGACAGATTCACCGAGAATTCCGAAAGCCCCTGATCCTCTTCTTCTCCAAGGCGCTATTACGACACCCAATTGCCAAGTCGCCCTTGTCTGACTTCACTGGTGACTCGCACTTCCAGCGTGTCATCTCAGAAGTCGACGAGAGCATAAAGGCGCCCAGCGAGTGCAAGCGTCTCGTGCTCTGCTCTGGACAAGTTTACGCAACACTTGTCAAGGCACGGCAAGATAATCAGATCAACGACATTGGAATTATTCGTGTTGAGCAATTTATGCCATTTCCCTGGGAGCGTTTGCATGAAGAGTTTGACAAGTATAGCAATGCCAAGGAAATTGTTTGGTGTCAAGAGGAACCTCTCAACGGTGGAGCATGGTCGTACGTGCAGCCACGTATCAATACTTGCTTGAAGAAGACGACGCACCCAGACAAGGTTGTCAAGTATGCTGGTCGTGCGCCGACATCATCGGTGGCTACTGGAAACAAGAAGTCACATGAGCGTGAAGTCAAGAAGTTTACTGAGGAGGCACTTGACTTGCAGCCGCTCATGGAATAGACGGAGGGAGATAGTCAAGTAGTGGTCGAAGGTAGGTCAAGGAGCACAGTAATTCAGATGGCGCGCCCAGGAGTCGCTTTCCTCTCTATCTCTACCTGCGACATTCTTGCTGCTTTGCGCCGTCCCGCCATGGATCCAAGCACGTTTATGGTCCTGGACCTCAACACAGACCACAATGACTTCAGCGCTCTCTGGCTTCTCGAACCCACCTTTCTCAGGATGCCCAGACGCTTCCATCTACGGCTTGTGGCGTACCTCGATCCCATCTCGCTAGCAAGACTTGAGCGCGTCTGTCTTTACTGGCGTTACTTTCTCAGTGATGAAGGTGAAGAGTGAGTGTCTCTATGAAAGTCCCGCGCTGGCTTCAGACACTATGACAAGGCGCGTTTGAACATCTCAGATCTTCCCGCCCAACTTCCCTCCTTCATGTCTCCTCGCAATCACTTTCGTCTCCTTTGGCTCGATCACATATGCTACCACTGTCGATCCAGAGGTATGGCAGTGCGCTACGCAAGTCTCAAGTGAGTCAATCGCACAAGATCATGGGCTTACACCAAGCGCAACCCTGTGTGATGCTTGCCGTGACCAAATATTGATATCAGAAGACGAAGCACTGTCACGCTTCATAACCGTTTGTGCCGAGCGCTTCGATGAAGTGACACCATCTGAGCTTTCCAGTCTCTTCAAGTATGTCCAGAATGAAAAGTTGTCAATCAGAGCACGTACAATGAGCTACCTCGCCTCGAGTGTACATCAAGTTTGTCAAGCGAAACAGGACAGTGGCGCCCGCAATATGACGGACTTCCACGCGAGTAACGTGCTCACGCCATTCCAGAAGAATCGCGTCAAGGCAGTCGATGAATCGTTTGGGAGGAGTCAAGCTCTGCGTCTGACCATCCAGGATGAGTGGAAGAAGGCGATTGTCTTTGCACGTATTCAAAAAGCCTACCAGGTATACAGGGTATGTCAGACCTAGTGCTTTCGCTTTACTGACGACTTAAAATCTGGCGCTCCCAGAGCACTTGGCTGTGTATATTCCAGCAGCAATCAGATACAGACCACCAAGAACGAAGGCCTGGGTCATGAAAGCTTATGAGGAAAATGAGATGACCACTTTGGAGAAGGAATTGCTGCCGAAATTGATCGAAAGAGAACGAGAGGCACTCGCACGACGCGCAGGGGAATTGCCGTCATGGCCGGTAACGGGACACCGGTACAATGCTTAGAGTGGCAGCCTGATGAATGCATCTTCTCAAAGACAGGGAGCTCTCGTCTCTCTCGTACAGTACTGTCAACATAATTCGCAATTGCAAAGCAAAGTGCCGGCCAAAGCCGACGGCTACCCCTGAAAATGTTCTGCTGGTCGCTCGTCACGGCTGATGTATTTGCAAATTCCATACAATCCGGTTATCGACCTTTATCATCCTTGCTCTCACAATGTTGTAGTAGGTTTGAAGAAAGAAGCAATTTTCTTGCTACGAACTGCGAGAACCAAAATTGACCCCTTCTATATGAAGGCAAGTCATTTCATGTTCATGCAAACTGAGACTCTGCGGCCACACTGTAGCTTCGCGAGCTGTCTCCAACCAAGAATTGATATGTTCCACTAACAAGCTGCCAATTTTGAGTCACGGTGTTCCAGACACTGAGCTCTTTGCGCGTCACATCGAAAGTGACCTGGGCAGCTTGACCGGGCTGCAAGTAGACTTTGCTGAAACCTCGAAGTTGTCGAGGTGGCGACGGGAATTCCTTTGAGCTTGGGAATGCGACGTACAGCTGAGCGACTTCTGCACCAGCGATACTGCCAGTGTTCGTGACTGTGGCAGTGACACGGTAGAGAACATCCCACAAAGATGGGTTACCACCTTGGCCGCCACCAGCAGGACTTGGCGGTGTGGCATTCTGGGCTGGGTACGGGTAAGATGCTCCAGGTTTAGCCAGCTCTGCAGAAGTGATCCATGGGTAAATGTGTAACTTGTTGGGCCGCACAAAGTCCGCAGGGTACACGGCGTCTTGCGCGTTGAGGTTGCCGGTCGGAATACTGAGCGCTGGTGGAGCTCCCTGTTTGAGTGACGAGCGTGGCGCGTAGGAGGCACTTGAGACACGAGCTCCCTGGCCGCCGGTGATGGAGAAGGTGGTGTACGATAGCCCATAGCCAAAGTGGAATCGTGGCTCGATCTTCTTGGCATCAAAGTGCTTGTAGTCAATGTTCAAAGTCGAGAACTTTTGCTGAGGAACTGGGCCATTGGGCTCGTAAAGCAGAGGACCGTCGTCGGTTATGTAGTCTGATGCCTTTTTGGCAACCGTAAAGGTCAATTTCCCGGAAGGATTCGAGTCGCCGTAGAGCACCGATGTGAGGGAGTTGCCAGATTCCTGACCAGGCAAGCCGGCAAAGACGACGGCCGTGACATTCTCGTGATCGATCCAAGGCTCCATGATGATGGCTCCCACGGAGTGAACGATGACAATGGTGTTGTTGCAGTTGGCAGCGACAGTCTGCACCAGCTTGTCGCCTCCGTGCCAAGCAGTCAAGTTGTTGCGATCACCCTCGTTGCCATCTACGGAAATGTAGCCCTCACCGGAATCAGAATTGATGAACACCAACGCGGCGTTTGCATGCCTGACAGTCTGATTGATTTTGTCGTAAGCGTAATTGTCGAGCACATCCTGGACGAGTGAGCCTTCCTGACGAGCACGAGCAGAAATGGCCTCAAGCGGTGTGATTAAATAAGGGAATTGGCATGACCCTGAACCCCAACCCATGGCCAGTGTCCCATTTAACCCGCCGCGATCATTCCAACCGTTTGGTCCGTAGGCATCTGGTCCCGCGTCCATTCCAACAATGGCAAGCGATTTGATATCCTTCAATGGCAAAGCGCCCCGCTCGTTCTTCAGCAAGATGATGGACTCTGTTGCAACCTGTCGAGCAATCTTTGCATGGTTGCCACGCACATCAACACGTTCGTTGAGGACAGTTTGAGCCGCACCTTCGTACACGTAGCCGACCCGATCATTGTTGAAGGAATCAAAGTTGGGCTTTGGGTAAGACGTGCTGTTCTGATTGTGCTGGAAGTAGGTTGCCATAATGCGAATGGCCATGTCATTCAGTCGTGTCTCTGGAATTGTACCATTCAGGACAGAAATAGTCAAGTTGGGTCCAAACCAACTCAAGCCGTCTGAGAAGCTGTTTCCATCTCCAGGCATCAACATGTCTGTGCCGGCCAAGTAAGTTGCAACGCCACTGTGGACTGCTCCCCAGTCAGACACGACAAAACCCGCAAATGCTAGTTCATCCTTGAGCAAGCCGTTGATCAGTTTTGAGTTCTGACATGCGTAACTGTTGTTGATCTGCTGGTACGAGCACATGATGGATCCGACGCCGGCACGGACAGCATCGGCAAATGGTGACAGGTAAAGCTCGTGCGTGACTCGATCGTCCATGTTGGCAGATAGAGATTGGGTGACACTGATTTTATGAGTCTTGTATCCATTGCTCTCTGGTGCTTGACGAAAGTGTTCCTGCTCATTGCCAAGGAAATGCTTTGCGCATGCTGTGACGCCTGTACTTTGAATACCCTTGACTCCTTCGTACATGCCTTGACCACAAAGGTAAGAGTCTACTGCATAGCCTTCCCAGTTACGGCCACCCTCAGCGAATGTGCCGAGAGGTCCACAAACTGGTCCCAATTGAACATTGGCGCCTTTGCCCTTGAATTCTTCACCCATGGCGACTGCATGAGCCCGGAAAAGAGATCTGTCCCAAGTCTTAGCGACCTGGGAAAGTGCAGGGAAAGCAGTGACATAGTCGGCAAACCGTACACCAAGAGGTGCATCTTGTAGACATAGTCCAGAGAATCCAAGGCGGGGAACAGAACCTGTCTGCCCAACACAAGGACCTTGAGTCCAGCCGGTTCTATTGTTAGTGAGATATCTGAAGCGCTTGTGTCTAGCGTACCCAGTAGTAATATTGACTTTTTCAACAAGCGTAAGTTTAGAGACAAAGTCTGCAGCTGCAGCATAAGCCGCTGACCAAGAGCCATCTGGGCCATCAGCGGCAAGAGGTGATGGATAGACTGGCGGCGAAACATAATTTTGCCCAACATCTTCAGAGAAGGTTGTGGAGTCTTGCGCTCTTGTCAACGGCAGAGCAATCGCCAGAACAAGCACCGCAATGAAGGTCATAATGAAGGAAACGCAGAGTATCAAACGCTTAGGTTGAGCACGAAGCTTACTGAGTTGCTCTTGGAAAGCTTTGCAAAAGGGAACTCTCTCAGTTTTATGCTCTGGCATAAACGTTCCAGCTGAGGTTGCTGTGCGTGAACCTGTGGGATGATGACGATCCTGGGGTTCAGACGGTGGTAGATCTGCGACAGGAATATCAAGCCCTCAAGCCTCAAAACAGACTCTGGATCTAACAGCTGAAACTGGCGCGCCTTTTAGAGATATCCGGGTGCCTCAGGTCTTGCGAAGACAATACGGTGAAGCAAACTGACGCGACCAACTGTCAGCTTGACTTTGATAAAGTGGTATAGGTGTCAAGAAGAGCAACTTGGGCATTGAACACGTCAGCAGTAAGTCCGCTGCGCCTGCAGACTCCTGAATCTCGTCCTGTCCGGCTGTCCCTGAGTGGCCACTGGTCACTGGTCAAGTGCGCCATTTTAGGCTAAAACCCCCGCAGATGCAGATTCGGGAACTGAAGCCCCCGAGATGTCCGCCGCTGCACAGTGACGACTGCGACATTGCAGATACAACTAGCCAGCTGCTTTCGTACACGAGAGCATATAGACAGTCAGCCACAGGCCGGAGTTACACTTGCACATGGGGTCCCGGAGATCTGAAGTTACATCTCGTATCGATTTTGTCGGCACCAACAGATGAGTGACCTGCACAACTTCAATCCATTCACAGTTGGCTTTGGACAGGCAAACAAGTTGAAACAACCATGAATGCCGAACAGAAGATTCGAGCTGGCGTAGATTCAACACCAAATATTCCAAACAATAGGCCAAAAGGGGGCTTTCACCGAAGAAGGCTATGGCAGATATTGTCTTCTCTGGTCAAGCATGTGGGAGGTTGCCACAGGTCTTCATAGTTTGATGCATTCCTAGAAGCGCTACATCAAGGACAGTATCTTCGCCTGAACAACGCTTCAGCGTCTTGGACGGAGCCGTGGTTCAGAACTCCTAAGCGAGTTGATCAGATGGGCAGAACTGAAATGTGCCTTCATAGCGATAATAGCAGGCAGGAGCCCAGCAAAATGGATGCATTCGTGCATATACGCGATATGGTATAGAACCAGAGATTCAAAAAACAATCTACTTGTATTTGGCAAACATGTCCATGATTGTAGAGTACAGGACCAGCATGAGACCACCGCCAGGTGCCAGTCGGCTCACTATTGATTAGCATTTTGCGGCCCAGAGGGGCAACTTACCCTTCGGCACAAAACCTTTGTAGAGGGCCTTGACACCTTCTTCGCGGGCAACAGTGAAGAGAGCTGGAACGGCCCAGTTGTACTTCGGTACGGTACCTGGGCTTTTGGCAGCTCCTTGGATTCTTGACTTGACGACATCGAAAGGTGTATTGAGGATGGTGCCTACAGTTCCACCAACAGTTCCTGCTGCAACGTTGTTGAGCATCTCTCCTCCTTTGCTCTCGGGCTTGGGCAGTAACGCCTTTACTTGAAATATACTATCGTCAGCAAAGTTTGAGTGATAGAGGGGCTGCACCATCCAAAGTAGCCTGCGTTCCAAAAGACATGCCGAAGCATAGTTGATTCCAGACCATTGTACAAGCTCAGCACACCTTCGGTCGCAATAATCTTCTTAAAGCAGTCAAATGCGCCCGTATAAGTTGAACCAACAGCTTGCAATCTGATTTTGATGAGTTCAAACGGAACGACAACAAAGGACTCTGTCGCTCCTGCTGACGCTCCAGTGAGTACCGCAAGTCCCTGCGTTGTCTTCTCCGCGTTGAATTGCTTACGCCAGAATTGGCCCCAGTAGTCGTTTGCTGCAAACTTCGTTGCCCTCTTTGGTGCTTCCATTGCAAGTGGCGCCTATCTATTAGACAAACAATGACAGCCATTTTTCCTTACATAGATACCGCGGTAAAGAGCAGATGTACCCTCCTTCTTCACGATGGTACGAAATGCACCTAGCATTGAATCGCCCTTTGTGGTGGACAACTGTGCTCGTGTCTTCAAGACATCTAGAGGGTACAGGAGAAGAATCTCCGTGATTCCAGCGACCGCTCCGGCAACAAAGGAGTCCATGCTTGCAGTGCTAGCTGTGCCTCGACGTAGATGTGTCTCGAATGTCGCCCGACGTTAAATCTGCTCGAGATTGTGATCTGCGCGTTATCAAAAGTTTGGCAGCCGGCCGAGGTCGGACAGCCTGCGTCAGATGGAGAGCCATTTCAATTACATGTACTTTATAGTCTGGCAATCTATGATGAGAAGGCTATGCCAAATCTACCAGCGGACCCTTCTCGAAAGCTTGCTTGGCCATATCACACAGCACGTCGTATTCCCCGCTCGCTTCACACATTTCCCTAAATACACTGTCCTTTTCTTGCAGGAGCAGGTGTGGATGGTTGAACTCTCGTAGCTCACCAGCATCAAGCACGAGAATCTTGTCATAATCGACAATCGAACGCAGCCGGTGTGCAATCGTCAAGATTGACGAATGCTTAAAGTTGTGTCGGATGGTCTTTTGGATCTTGGCATCGGTGAGGTGATCCACGCTTGCCGTGCTCTCGTCCATAAGGATGACGCGAGGCATGCGGAGTAAAGCTCGTGCAAGGCAGAGCAATTGCTTCTGGCCTTGCGAAAGATTGTTGCCGCCTTCAGCAATCTGGGTGTCGAGGTTGAAGAAGACATTAATGTTCTCGTCTCCTACTTGAGCGACGCTCGATGCCGAGGATTCGCCAATGAGATGAACACGACGCAGCGCCTCAAATATTTCCGAGTCGGTGTGTTCCCCGAACGGATCCAGGTTATACCGCAAAGTCCTTTGAAACAATGTTGGATCTTGCGGTATGATGGTCAAACCCTGTCGAAGCTCACGAAGGCCAATCTTGGTAATGTCAATGCCATCCACGGTGATGCGACCACTCGTCGGCTCAATCAGCCTGAAGAACGCAGTCGCAATGGTGGACTTGCCGGCTCCGGTTCGACCAACAATACCAATCTTGGCACCAGCCTCAACCTTGAAGCTGACATCCCTAATCACGGCAGGCAATTCTGGTGCATACTGCAGCACGAGGTTCTCGACCTCGATGACTCCCTTGCTTGGCCAACCTGCAGGTACGCGATGTGCCTCGACAACGGCAGGAGCTTCCTGCTCGACCTCGAGGTACTCGTCAATACGCTCAACGCTGTTCATAGACATCTCGAGCATGCTGTATAGTCGCACACACCATAGAATATGATCTGTAAAGCTGATTGCATAAGTCAGCGAAATACCAGCCAACCCAGCATCGAGCCGGTCAACATTCAAGATAACGAAAACAGCAGCGAAGAAACTGACAAGTGCGCCACCCAAATCCACACGGACCGACAGCCATCGATTGAGTGCCCACAAATAGTAGAAGGGCCTGTTGTTGGTGTCAATGTTGTCCAAATTATCGCGAATAAAGCGCAGATTGTCGCCATATGCACGAATGGTCACAACGCCGGCAAGCGTCTCGCCGAAGTGTTGGTAGATGGGCGATCGCGTCACTGATTCGAGACGTTTCAGTTCGCGAGAGCTGCGAATGTAGAATGCACCAATCACTGTGTAGAGTGCTGTGATGACAACACCGGCAATGAGGAACCCTGGCGTGATCAGAGTAATGATAATCACCGTCATGGTGATGGTTAGTGCATCATGCAAAAATGCGAGCGCGATCATCGCAAGTTCTTGGTCAATGGTCTCGAGATCTTTGCTGAAGCGGTTCAGAATTTGTCCCATCGGCGTCTTGTCGAGGAAGCGTGCCTTAGCATGTACAATCCGATCAAGAAGCTGTTCGTGCATATTTTTGGATGCACGAATCGAACCAAAGCTGACGATGACGATACGTGCAAAAGTCGCGACGCAAAAGAAGAATGCAATCAAGGCATAGATGCCGAGGTAGTGGTTGAGGTTTTCGTTGTCTCTTACCTTCTTCTTCATCTCTGAGAAATTAGTCGTCTGTAGTGTGAGAGATACAATCTCTCTGGCTGTTTGCCACAGAAAGAAGGGCTGCGGTGCCGTCTCTGGGCCTCGAGCTTGCACAAGAACCGACGTGACATGCCGTGTAGCGTAGCTGGACGCCCACTCGCGTGTCCAGTAGCTCTGCAAAACATCCAGTCCTCGCTGCGCAAGAAAGGAGGCACCCATGAGTGTCCAGAACGGGAAGCTACCAAGCGCTTTGGTGTACTTGCCATAAACGGACCACTTGACACTCCCAATAGCACGCGTTTCTTCCTGCGACTGAGCATTGGCCGTGGCCATATCTTGTAACTTTTTGGCTTCAAGTGCATCCACAATGACATCGCCCTGTTGCTCCTCAACGACATCCGTGATACGCACTTGCGATGGAATGCGCGAAGGTGCCACGCTGCCTGCGCGAGAATTTGCAACAGACACGGCTGACTTGAGGGCTTCATCGTCATGCCCCAGGTTACCACGCTCAACCACATCACTCGGACGTCCCTGATCGAGGAGTTTGCCATTCTCAAGAACAACCACAAATGCTGCTTCTGGCAGGCAAAGCGCGACGTTGTGCGTGACGAGAATGCGGGTACGATGCTCCACCAACTCACCAGTGAGTCCATGCCGGAAGATCCACTTCGCCGTGTGGGAGTCGACAGCAGAGAGACAATCGTCGAGCAACAAGTGGCGAGCACGCGAGTAAAGTGCTCTCGCGAGCGACACGCGTTGCTTTTGACCACCAGACAAAGCAATACCCTTCTCACCAATCAACGTTTGGTCTCCATGATCCAAAATGTCGAGATCGCGTGACAATGCGCAGGCCTTGATGACGCGCTCGTAGCGTACTGCATCGTACTCTGACGCGAACAGAATATTGCTGCGGATCGTGTCATTCAGCAACCAGGCTTGTTGAGCGCAATATGCTACTGAATCAGTCAATTCGCTGCCAGGCAGTATCGTTGCGTCCTCTCGATTCCTCGGACCGGGCAGGAAAGTATCTCCCTTCAGTGGCGTCATTTCACCCAGCAAAGCCATTAACAACGAAGTCTTGCCAGACCCTGTTGGTCCTGAAACGATGGAAAGTTCTCCAATAGGGAATTCGATCGACAAGTCCTTGATTTGGAACGCAGTCGAATTGCTTTGTGTGTCGAGATCTTTTCGACTAGCCCAGGTGAATGTGCCCTTGACAAAACCAATCTTGGGACCTTCCGTGGACTTGGGCTTTTTGAGGTGATCGTACTTCTTCGTCTCTTCCTCCGACAAGAACGCACTGACACGGTCGAGACTGACCTTTGACTGCAACACATTAGTGATCATGTCTGCTAGCTGATCCAGCGGACTGCGCAACACATTGAATAGTGACAATGAGGTGAAGGCGACAGAAGCTGTCAAATCATGGTGCGCCAATTTTGTATAAGTGAAGAACGTCAGCAGCGTGATCAAGACGGGCGAAGCATTCCAAGTGAGCGAAGAGATTGAGAACATGATGAATCGCCTTCGCAGTTGCTTGAGCTCTGCCGCTCGGCACTCGTTGATGTCCTTCTTGAATGACTCTTCCCATGCAAAGTACTTGATTATGCGAATTGAGTTGAGCAGCTCATTCATGCGGTTGATTCGGATATCTGTCGTTTTCATGAGTTCTTCCTGAATGGTGCTGAATTGTTTTGAGATGTAGTAATTGAGTGGCAGCAGGAAAATCATGGCGAGAATACCAGCAGCTGCAGACCATCCCAAGATACTGTAAAGCAAACCGATCGCAATAGTCAACTCAATCGGGACTGAAGCAATCAGGTAGTGCAAGTAGGCGCAAATTTCAGAAACCTTGAATGCGTCAATAGCCATGAGATTGATAATTTGACCATTATTTGCTTGGCCGTCATCTGCATCTCCATCGCCTTGCGCTGAGACATCTTTACGTCGAAGCGCTTTTGCGTAGACTTCGCCTATGATAATGGCGCGCAACCTGATGCAGATGCGTCGACCAATAAACAAGGCTTGGCCATTACCGACTGTGCTGAAAATGGAACCGACAAGCAAGCCAGCGCAATACAGCCATGCAACGCCGCGTGGCGTGTCTTGTGGATCCTCCAGGTACTCTAGAATCTTCTTGAGCAATAGAGTAGGCGCAAATGTGAAGATGGAAAAAAGAAGAGCCCATGCCGCTTGCGTCAACAGCAATCCTTTGAAATGCTTGAATAGTTGAATTGTCAAGTTGGAGGCCTTCTTCATGGTTGTGAAATCGCCGAGTACTTCTTGCGCATAGTCGTCATGCCTCAAGTCCCATACATTTTCCATGGTATGCGCTTTGAAGTATCCGTTCCAAATGACTGGGTTGACCCAATTGAACGCAGCAATGGAGAACAAACTTGCGAGCGGTTCTTGAGTGGGTGGCAACCCCTTTTGTGAGACTTTGCGATATGGCTCTTCTCTGAATCTATATGTGATTGAGATGAGCAGTAAAATGGAGACCAATGCAAAGTTGATGCTTTCTGCGACCATTCGTAACTGCTTCGGTTGTCGCAGTATAGCTGATCGCAACTCAAAGAACGCAAGGGGAAAGGTCATAAACATGAGCAAGACAATATGCGTGAAGAGAGTTCGCGTCCAAGAAGCATTGAGTAGCCTGAGGTTCTTGATCGTGACGAGGGCCAAGACGTACACCCAAAAAACAGCTTTGACAACTGATGCGCGTTGATGCTTGAGCAAGACTGCGCATGTTATATGCAGTGCCACCAGACCTGCTGCTGCAAGGATCTCCACAGCCTTTGTGACGCGTTCTGTACTGGGCCGTTCGTGATACTCGTTCGATGTGACGTGTGGCAACTTATGACTCGCTCTTGCGAATATCTCTGCCTCATCTGCATCGGAAAGATCTGTGTCTATGCTGCTTGAGTTAACATGCTGGTAGTCTCTACTGCGGGACTTTGCGAAGTGCCGAATCAGGGCGGCTGTGAGGATCAGAACCGACAGGAGAAGGACCGTTCCAGGAATGAGAGTCTTTATGTAGCTAATGTCAGCGGTTGTTGGCGAGGTTGAGGGCTCACTTGTTGCGTATGCATTTCGAGAAGTCAGCCACCTAATGTCAGCATGTTTCAAGGCTGGATGAAGCACATACGCGCCATATGCGACCGTGACAAGAGGGAAAATGCATTGCAGAGGGCCTTTCGGCGATGTGGTGTTGAAGTGAGCTTCTAGTTGAGATCATGCAAGGAAAGGTTGGAAGCGAATGAGACTGGTGCGATGCTGCCTGTTGCAGTCTCTGGTTTGCAGCTCCCTGAGGCCGGGTGTAGGGCCTTTAAATGGTGATGTCTTCTCGTCGCGAGATTTTGAAATTTGGAATTTGCGGCAGAGATCCGATCTGGTGAGTCATGAGTCATAGTAAGATTGCTCACAGTCAAGGGGCAGCACACAAAGGACATAGTGAAACGCTTGAGAGACGGAACTGCATCTATGAACGCGACCGGACCTGGGGCTCCCATTTATTGATCCTGTCTTGTTAGTTACCGTAGCTTCAAGATCAGGCAAAACGTACTTCTCACGAACAGTGCTGTACGGTTTGTATGCGCCGAACGTGCCGGTCGGGTTCTTCCGCCACTTGATCTCCCAGGGATACTGCTCCGTTGCCAAAGCCGCGTCCTCGCTCGGCGCCTTGTTCAATGTGTGCGCGAGCCATGAGTACCAGCCGGGCTCAATCTGTGATGCCTCATTTGTATAGTCTGCAAAGTCGACCCATCGGTTGCGGAATGGAACTTCAGTCTATGTCGTCAGCAACGAAGTCAAGGTAGGAAATGCCGTACGGGATCCTCATAGTACTTGTTGCCCATCTTATCAATGCCGACGAGTCTGCCGGCTTTTGTGTCGCCGACATGCTGCATCTGGTGTGCTGCTAGGCGGAACCCAATCTTGCGCAAGTTTCTGAAGGTACGCGTGATGCTCGACATGGCTGCGGAGTGATCTGTAGGCTGCTGCTGGAGGAGATCTGGAGGAGTACTTCAGTTGGTTGTCGCGATGCACACACGTGCGCGTTCTGTTCCTGAGCCAAAATTGAAACTGACTAAATCGACTCTCTTCAGCTTCCTTCGCTTGACTCCCTCTCTACTCTCTACTCTCTGTCTGTTTGTATAGCTGCATGCTCAGGAGATACGCATGCAGCAGGTATAGCTCGCTCACTGTTCGCTGTATGTCGACCCAAGCTCCAAGCTATGACCCGAGCTATCGGCATCTGTGTATCAAGCTCGACAAGCTTGCACCGCGCTTCATGATTCCGTCGCAAGCCATCAAGGTGCTCTACACACCCGCTGAATTTTATGAAACATTGAAAAGCAAAATACGTAAAGCTAGACGGCATGTGTTTTTGTCTACGCTGTATATTGGCCCTTCCGAGCATGAATTGGTGTGTGTTCTCTAAGTGGAGGGCAATGCTGACTGCAGATTGATGTGCTCCACGACGCACTCGCAGAGAACCAGACTCTCTGTGTATCGATCCTCACAGATGCTCTCAGAGGCACACGCGAGGCACCCAGGCCTTGTACTGCATCACTGCTGGCTCCCCTCGTCAAAGAATTTGGTGATCGAGTCGAGCTTCGCATGTATCATACGCCCAATCTAGCCAAGTTGCGCGAATCACTCATTCCCCGACGCTTCGACGAAGGCTGGGGCTTACAACATATGAAGCTTTATGGCATGGATGACGAACTCATCTTGTCCGGTGCGAACTTGTCGAATGACTACTTCACAAATCGACAAGATCGTTATCACCTCTTTTCGTCTGCGCCACTCACAGAATTCCACAAAGCTGTGCACGATGCCATCTGTTCCGTAAGTTTTGCGGGCCGTCCAGCAGACAATGCCAGCGGGTTTACGTTGGAATGGACATCTACAGAGTGCCCTAATCCCATCGAGTACCCTAAACGCTACAAGGCATTCACCACGAAGCTGATTCAGCAACTGTCTGCCCCAGCGCCCATGGAACATTGTGAGTTTACAGAAAAGGTACCTCAACCAACAGTCGTCTACCCACTCTTACAAATGACGCCACTCCTGTCACCTGGTGCAACAACGAACACGGAACAACCTACCGTCAATCTCGTCCTCGACTTGCTCGCGAGTCTACCGAACGCAGCATGGCATTTCACAGCCGGCTACTTCAATGTCTTTGACGAGTACCGACAGCGTCTCTTCACAGCACTTGGTCGAGGCACCATTATTACTGCATCTCCTCAGGCAAATGGATTTTATGGTAGCCCTGGGCCATCGGGTATGTTGCCAGCTGGCTATACGCTCCTTGCCAAACGCTTCTTGAAAGAGCTCGAGAAGCTGCCACCGAGGAACAGAGGGTCAATGACGCTCAAGGAATGGACGCGAGGCGACTACGGTACACCTGATCGTTGGACCTATCACGCAAAAGGCCTCTGGATACAGCCAGACACGACCGAGTCACATGCTGGTCCGTCGCTGACGTTTGTCGGTAGTTCGAACTTCACGCGGCGATCTCAGAATCTTGATTTGGAGGCGACGGCGTTGATTGTTACGGCGGATGCAGAATTACAGGCTGCATTGAAGCAGGAAGTAGCGCACCTAGAGAAGTACACAAGTTCCGTCGATGAGGCAGCATTGGAGACGCCTGAACGCAGGGCAGATCTCAAGACGCGAATATCACTTTGGCTATGCCAGAGTATGTTGTAGAAAAGGACATTCTTGCATCTCACCGTCGACCAAACTTGATTTTTGGTGGAACTTTCAGGGTAGTGTTTGCGAGGGATGCAGTCAGATCCTGCATGCCTACATCCTCTTGCTCGGGCTCAAGTAGATGCCCATCGTGCGGAACAGACTTGAACAAGTCTTCAATGGCGCGTGCCTGTAGATCAGTCGCACTTGGTTCCGTGGACGTCTTCTCCTTAGCAGCTCGTCTCTGTGCTCTTGTAGGTTTGCTTGGGAATTCTTTATGGCCTCCTGCCCCAACGCCCTGCATGGCTTTTCGTCGCTCTTCATTGGTTTGCAGAGGCTTTTCAGGATACAGCAAGCTTGGCGTACCAGACTTCAAACCTTTCGAAACAATGTTAAATCGAAATGTTTCTGGATACGCATGATCCTTCACAAGATGCCGTCGCCTTTTTGAAGCACTGGGGAAGGTCTCCTTACAGACTTCGACAAAACAGCGAAAGACAAGCTCACCTCGCGCAAGCCGTGCCTGAAAGACAGGATCATGATGCTCCTCGATATGCAGATTCTGGAAATTTGCATTCGGAAAGGGCAGCTGACACACAGGACAACGCATCGCATGCTTCGCTAGATGCCGTTCAAGGCTTTCTATCGTATAGAATGTTCGCGGCTTGATGTGGCAGGTCGGAGGATCACTGCAGACTATCAGCGGCTCTGACTTAGCATCAGGCTCGCGTTGCCCACGACTCCATTTGGCCCCGCCGGGTAGCTCCCGCAACTGCTCGTCTTCTGAGCTCTCTGGATCTTCATGGCTGCGCTTCGCCATGCATGTCAGATGAAACGCGTGAGGTTGAAATTTCAAAGTCGCGACCGACCGACATTTCAACACCTCGACCTATAGCTAGATCTACTCGTTGGCGTCATGGCCCAAGAGAACGGCAGCCATGGCATCTCCGCAGATGAAGTCGCACTATACGATAGGCAGATCCGACTCTGGGGCATGGCTGCTCAAGAACGCCTCAGGAATGCGCATATCCTCGTGGTCACTATCCGCGCGCTCGCTAATGAAGTCGTTAAGAACATTGTACTTGCTGGTGTAGGCGCTGTGACACTGCTCGACCACGAAAAGGTCTCTGGAATAGATCTGGGCGCACAATTTCTGGTACAAGAGGAAGATCTTGGCAAGCTACGCGCCGAAGCAGCTGCTGAACGGGCACGCAAGCTCAATCCCCGTGTGCTGATGCATGTCGATACTGACAGGCTCTCAAGTAAGGGTGCTGACTTCTTCGGCAAATTTGACGTGGTTGTTGTATGCGATGGCAGTCTGCCTGACCTGCTACGCATCAATGAAGCTTGTCGTGCTGCTCAAAAGCCATTCTTTGCGGCAGAGATCCCAGGTATGTATGGCTACATCTTCGCAGACTTGCTCGAACATGAGTTTGTCACAGAAAGAGAAGAGACAAAGTCAACAGGCGAGCGACAGAAAGTCACAATACCGGCAAAATCTTCGTACAAACCACTCGCGGATTCCATGAAGGTTGATTTTGCCAGCAAACTTCGACCGAAGCTGCGCACGAAGGTCTCGCCACTGCTTCCAATTCTCATGTCAATGTTGGGCTGGGACAAGGACGACGCGTATGACGCAGAGCACACGTACGAAAAGAAGAGTCAAGAGCAGGCTCGAGTGTTGGGCCTCGCAGACTCCTGCATCACCGAGGAAGCGGTTTATGATGTGTTCGAGAGTCTTGGCTGTGAACTTTCACCTGTTGCTGCCATTGTGGGTGGCATTCTTTCACAAGATGTGCTGAATGTGCTCAGCAAGCGAGAGCAGCCTGTGGACAATTGGTTCATCTACAACGGCGAAACTGGCGAGGGTCCTGTGTACAGGCTGTAGTTCAGCTGAACAGAGACGCTCATACCGGCAGAAATTGCATTTACCTCAAGGAGTACTAGCGATGTTATCCAGACTCTGCGGCATCCTCGCTGATGAAGCGGCTGTCTCTTGCGATACTAAGGGGCCAATGACCCGAAGTGCACATCTCGCCCAGTGTTGCAACGAACTTGGCAATGCCCCCTCAATTGAAGTCCATGTACAAGCAAATACTATCTGGGAAAGGCAAAAGCAGGCTGGACCGTCGGTACGTACAGGCTTCTGCGACACCCGGGAAGTAGGCAGATACTTTCATACATTGAAGACCATTTGACTCCAATGAGCAAATGACATCCCATCTGAATAGGATTCATCTGTTCGCGCCACGGACGACAACGCGACGCACCTCTGCTTGTGGCAGGTTCGATGCTACACTGTCGCCAAGTACAAGCGCTGCCTTCGAAGGGACTTGCACAATTTCAAAAAGTGATTCAGCTGCGCGAGCGGCCTTCTGTGCAAAATGGCGCGGAATCGCACGAGGAAACGATCACTGCAGATGCTTCCAGCCGCAACGCTAAATCGCATCTTCTCATACTTGGATCCGCTCAGTGCCGCTGCGGTCGAGCTTACTAGCAAGTGCTTTCGGGCTGTCTTCCAATTAAACGATACGCACGTCTCTCGCAGAGATCCCGCAGCTGCTAACGTCAGGCCTTACAAGACTATTAGAATCCGCCTGAGTGGCATTGAAACGCTGCCAGAAGGCTGGACGGAGAAGCAATTCCTGGACTTTATGCTTCCAAGCCGAACATGGCCTAGCTCTGCAGCATGTTTCGAATGCACAGCGCCGTGCAGACCCTTCGCAATCATCAAGTAAAGGAGACTTTTTATCAGACGGGGCCACTAATGCCTGTAGACTACATCGTTGCGCGGCCTGCGCAGCTCAAATCGCACTGTCGTACGATCAAGCTCTCGTCCGTTTACTGCAGCTACAACCCAACATGGCAGAAGCAGATGCTCGTGATTTGCTTGAACTGACGCCCAGTATGCTCAATCCTGCGATGAAGCGATGGAGGTTTGACCGCTGTCTTTTCGCACGTGATGCCCTCCATTGTATCTACGAGCGATTTCGCGCTTCTGGCTTATCAATCATGGAATTTGCTAAAACGCAGCCGCCTAGCCTGCTTCAAACTGCTCTTATCCAGCGCATTGATAAGTGTTACGAGGACAAGGTCATGCTTGATGCAACTAAGCATGATTTAAGTGAGGGTGCGACCATGGCACGGAAATTGCAGCTCATGCAACTCTTTGACGTATGCTCACTCTGCTGCATTTTTAGCAAGACTGACCTCCTTCTAGCAGAAAAAGTTGCCTAAGTCACTTCGCCCCTACCTCGGCAAAATGGCAGCTGACTATCACAGCCATAGGGACTTTTGCGAAGACGAAAAGGCAGCTAGTGATCACGACCTTAGGGACTATTGCGAAGAAGAACTTGAAGATCTAGCCCCAGACATGAAAATTCTCCTCGAACATGTCAAGCAGCGAGAGGATGGGCTGGTCTGGAGGAGAAAAATGGAGCAGCGCCTGACGGACTGGGTATGGACTTGATCGTCGAGAGTCAGAGCTAATTGAAGTATACACGAGCAGTCAGATCCACGTTCAAGAAGAAACCAGAGAAGCTCCGTGCCCTTCTTGGTGATGCCGGCAAGCAAGACAATCTCCTTCAGCAGCGATTGAATGACGAGATAAATTCGATTTGTATGGCAACGTTACTCTTTGAGCTTTGGATGCAAATGAATACCATTGAAAGAAAAAGAGAAAAGGAGAACCCTCGCGTCGTCTTTGATTTGGTTGCGGCTCACCAGCTGGCAGCCAAAGACGGCAAGTTGACCACTTCTGATGGTCGCCATTTTACTGCAGATGGCCAATTCTTCCACGTTAGTTTTCTTCTCTTTCAAGCAAGACCATCTGACACGTAGCTTCGATGCGAAACTGACTCCTGCTACGGCACATTCACGCATCTGGCATCCGTCCGGGATCTCGTCGAACACATGCATACGCACAAGGCGCACTTCAAGTATCAGCTTTGGTTCGTGCCATTGATTGACGCAGATTCACTTCTACTGAATTACAAATCTCTGAAGATGTATTACGTTCCGGGGCATTACTCCGGGCATTTGGGTGCATCAAGCACTCGACCCTCGCATATTGACGACCAAACTGGCAATTACGATGACGATACCTCCGAGACCGGCTCCTATCAATCTGTCATTGGGATGATTGAGGCCGAGTACGAGTCAGTAGAGGACGAGTATAGCTCTGCAGATGATCCTATGTCCGAGTAAGCTGCAGGCTTGTGGTCCACATGCTTTTCTTCCGGGTGCCTCCCAAGTAGATTAGCATATAGGTTATCACCAGCAATGAAGGATGGAAGAGTGAGTGGCCTCGATCCTCAGAGGGAGGATGATTAAGCCTCCCATCTGAATACCTTCACACCGAAAGACCAGCGAGCTTCGACATCGACGCCTTGTCGCCAAGTGCACGATTTTGCTTTGAACGAGGACTAGCGCAACTGGGCAAGTCTCCTCACATCGAACGCATGCTCATGCACCAGCATGGTGCGAAATCGCACAACAAAGCGGTCACTGCAGGCGCTTCCAGCTGCAACCCTTAAGCTCATATTCTCTTACCTGGATCCCTTCAGTGCTGCTACGATCGAGCGCACCAGCAAGCAGTTTCGTGATGTTTTCCAGTCAGAGAATTCGCAAGTGCTTTTTTTAAAGCTAGTGCGCCTGCTAATGGCAGACCCTACGAGATCATACGAATCCGCATGACTGGCATCGAAACGCTGCCAGAAGGCTGGACAGAGAAAGCGTTCTTGGCGTTTGTTCTCAAGAAGGAAGGATCCATTGGTACAGCTGCTGGGCCTATTGTCTGTTTCAATTGCCAATACAATGCTAAACCTTACGCACTTCTCAGGTAAGGAAATCGCAGCTGCAATCCTGCTGACGTCTGCAGAACCCGTTGTTGCTTGACCTGCTTGCTTCGCATTGGACTGTCCTATCGTCAAGCTCTTGATTACTTACAGCAGCTACAACCTGGTATGACGGAGACATCTACTCATAATCTGCTTCAGTTGACACCCAACATGCTCAATCCTACATACAAGCGATGGCGCTTTGACCGATGTCTGTTCCAACGTGAAGCTGTCACCTCCGTTTACGAGCGATACCGCGCCTCTGACTTACCTGTCATGGAGTTTGCCAAAACGCAACCGCCGAGTCTCCTCTATTCTTCTCATGTTCACCGCATCGACAAGTGTTGTGAGGATGAAGCAGTGCGTAAAGCATGTCAGGGGGATCTGAAAGAAGGTGTCATCATGGCTCGCAAGATGCAGCTCATGAAAATCTTTATTGTATGTCTGCTCTATCGCTTTGTCCACAAGACTGACCCATGTCTAGAAACGCAAATTGCCTGAGTCTCTTCGCCCATCTCTTGGTTTGTTGGCAGCTGAGGACAAGATCATCAACAAAGTCTTCACCACGAAGGAACTTGAAGAAATAGCACTGTGTCTGAAACAACGCCTAGAGACCATCAAGACTCGAGAGGACGCCCTAGCCTCGAAAAAGCGAATCGAGCAGGAATTGTTGGTCTGGGTATGGACTTCAATGGCCAAACAAGACTCAACACTAACGTCAGTATGGACGTGAATTGAAAAGAACATTCAAGAAGACAGCGCCTACGCTCCATGCTCTTCTTGGTGATGCCAGCAAGCGAGATCATGCTGCCCAAAATCGACTGAATGATGAGATCAATTCGATCTGCATGGCATCAGTACTTTATGAGCTTTGGTTGTATCTGGACGCTATCGTCAAGAAGAGGGACTCAAATGCCCCTCGCATCGCCTTCAACTTGCTCGAGGCTCACAAGCTGGCAGACGAGGATGGAAAGCCGACCACGCCAAATGGCCGTCATTACACTACAGAAGATCGATTTTTTCAGGTCTGTCCTCATTTCTCCCAAGCAAGATCATCTAATATACAGCTTCGCTGTGATACTGAATATTGCTATGGTAAATTTATGCCCCTGTCTTCGATCCAAGAGCTCGCCAATCACATCGAGGAGCACTGCCCTCGCAACGTCAACCAGCTTTGGTTTGTGCCGATTATTGATGCAGATTCGCCTTTATTGGCAATCAAGAATTTGGACAAGTACTACGCAGCAGGACAGAACGGCGTGACTGGAAGGTTCCTCCCATTGGGTGCACCAGCCACTACACGACCTGTCGTACTGCATCATCGACATGTCAACCCCTCCCCCAATCAGCCGGATTACGATCGACTGTTCATGGAGGTCTTGCTGATGCGCTACGACGAGGATGATTTTTCTGGTGAATATGATTACTACTCTGATTACATGTCTGAGTAGGCTGCTACTTCTGGTACACTTGTCGTATTGAATCACCTTACTTTCGAGATTGGCAGGCACAACACTAGCATCTCTACAACTTGAATAGCGAGGCTGATTTTGACAAGGACAATGGTTACATTGCTGCGTGAATCGTGATGAACAAAGCTAACTACGTAGCATTTTGCGCATTGATAGGAATTTACTGACTAGGCTTTCATTTTGGCAAGCTGTTCTGCTGTGTAAACAAGCGCCGCAAAGCTATGAATTCTGCGAAATGTCCTCTCTTGGTTTGGTGAGTTCCAGACGTTGGGGAAGCAAGAGGGCTTCTGGTTTATGAAGGAGATATTTACAGCACTGCATCTTTGCACAATTACATATCCTTCCAGTGTACACGTCATCAAGCCATTGGTTTTCATGGTCGTAAGAGAAGAGATATTCACAAGACTGCATCATCACATATACATTCAGTGTACACGTCATCAAGCTATTCGTTTCCATGGGAGTAGAAGAGAAGGGATCAATTGGCTAAGGGCATCGACGCTATAAGTCGCGGTCAATCGTGAGTTACGAAGCATGTTGGGCACATGGACTTCAAGCTTTCCCGTGATTACCACCAAAACAGTTTCTACCACCCTTGCCGCAAATAGCAAATGACCAAGGGCCTTGAGCCTCTGCAACAGCTTCTGGAGCTGCAGAGCGGGCCTTCAGAACAGGGCCGGCAGGTAAGGCTGTCAAGGTGGCTGCTGCGTAGAGGAAAAATAGCTTGATGGACAGCATGACAATAGTGGGCCTAATGAGTTAGCATTACTTGGATGCGGAAGTGTTGCACTAACGTTGAGTGGAGTATCTGATGTGCTGGTCTGGGTCAGGTATGGAAAGGCTCCAAGTTGGAGGAGATGAGGCGCTTTATACACTCCAAATCAGGGGTTACCTCGTTCGCTCTTGCCTTGGAGAAGGTGTTTGATGAAGCATGCTGCGAATTATGACCATTGTCCAAAAGTGGTGATTTTCAGTCATTTTCATCTGCTTATAAGTTTGTAATCGCATGTCATCTCTTTCGGTGAGGTGATATGCCATTCACAATGAGGAAGGGGTACACTCTTAGATTCCAGCTGTGACTCTTGTTGAGCACGAGAGATTACGAACGCAATGAATCATGCTAAGTGTAGATTGTCCAGTTGGAGTCAGTCCCATAACTTGAGAATCATGCCCGACCTATAGCAGGCGCAGTGCTGAAGTTGGCCGATGCAAGCGGGAGACACAGTTGATGATGGCCACATCGAGTCGTATGCCAATTTCCCGTGCAATTCATGTGTTGACAGATGTGGGGAAGGGAACATCAGGTCAAATGCTACATCCGTGCGGCTTGTCTTGAATGTGGGGTTCGTCGGTACCGTAGTGTGATATATCATGTGGCAAGAAACAGCTCTAGTGGAGGTTAAGTAAGAAGATCTGGATCACCTGATGCGACTACTTGTCAGAGAACGCGTGAAGAGCAGACCAGTGTAGCCATCCGTCTTGTTCACTTAAAAAGCCCGCAGATTTGCGCATTGGAGTGTGATGTAAATTTCAGGGGTAAACAAATTGGACGGATCTTTTTAGCTACGGAGATTTCTTGCGAATTTGACGTTTCAACATGAGTGATTTGAAGGCTTTAGAGACGATTGAGCTCATTCCCTTTTTAGCCGGCTGATAGAAATACTTCAGAACAATGATAATATTGAGCTGATCGATATGAGCCCTGATCTCTATTTATGCAATGTGCATTCTCACAAATTAGCTACTGTGAACCTGTGCAGAATGAGATCAAGAGACATGTCTGCGCTGCAATGTCTGTTATGTCGTACTGTCAAGTTACGTGGTTCTTGTAATGCAGATCATCAGAGCCATGGACCAGGCATCCCTATATCTCGACCGGATACAACGCTTGGAGCCGTGACGCAGTATCTCTTTCCTACTGACCTGCCGAGACTTTTGAGATGCTCTGCTGCTCTTGTACAGTTGTACAGGACTCGTTTCTAGCTCTGTTGTGCTTCTCACCACACCATGGAGCGGCGTCAGGGGTGCAGCAACACTCAACACGCATCAACCATCACCAACACTCCTCGAGACGCCAGATCGCGCAAACACCTACACGGGAACGTATAGACAGTGTGAGCGAGACAGCTTTCCCATGCTACCAGCTCGCTTCAAAGCCACCGAAACACCCGACCAACGCGCCCGTCGCATCCTGGAACTCGAGTACAAAATTACGGCACTACGACAACAAGTCGAACACAGTACGCAACGACTCGAACGAGTCTGCGCAACGCTACCGATTGAGACACTCATCTCTTCACCTGCTGTGCGACGAGCGTCGGCACGAGAACAAGCGAGGTTGGGGGAACGTGAGGAATCGTTGCTTGCTGCGAATACGAGTGAGACGAGTTTGAGTAGTACGGAAGAGACAGTTGAGGCATGCAAGGGCGTGGTCAAGGGACATATTGATCGTTTGCATCAGTACAATGAGATGCGTGACTTTGGATGTGGTAAGTTCTTTTTGTTCTTGGCGAGCAGAGTTGGACATGGTTGTAGCGAGGCTGACAAGCATAGTCCTCATCACGAAGCTTGCGGCAGATCAAGGATGTACCATGGCTGAAGTCATGAAACGCTTTGGCGTCACGAAGGATGATTGAATGCGAGGGACACATGGATGGCGATGGCGAGCATTTCTTCAGTTTCAACATGGCATAGCACTGGATTCTTGACCAATTTCCAATTCTTTTTGATTACACTTGACGTGTTACCTAGCGAGCTACGTCCAGAGATAACAGCATTGGTTGCTGACTCTTTGTGCTCGCCCTGAAGTGGTCACATGCTGTGTGGTCAATGACTCTGCTGGAAAAAAGTATAGTGTGTGCAGAGATGCGTGAATGATGTGTAGAGGTGTCGTTTGTAAATGAGGGACAATGCAGGTGACCGTGTCTTAGCAGCAACCTAAAGGTTGAGCTTAGTACGACGCCAGTGACGACGCTTGGCGTTGTACTTGATTGTGTTGTCGGTTCTGAGACGAATCCATTGGGGGATCGGACGGTTCTGCTTGCTCTTGCGGGCGAGCTTGAGCTTGATGCGGAGAGGCTAGAGGTTAGTAAAGTGTACAATTGTTGCGTAGGTAGATGGAGGAAGGAGCTGCAGCTTTGCTTCACGCCATCACGATGCTCCTTGACACGTTCAGGCCGAACGGAACGGCTTGATCTCATCATGCAAAGACAGCACATGCAAACTGTCTATGCGCAGACCGTGTAGCACGCACAGCGACTGCCTGCTATCTCTGACATTAAGCGACCAAGTCCTCCTTGCCCAGATCTGCTGCCTGACCATCGCGAGGTGCACATAGCAATAGCAACAGCAGCACCCAGCTCCACCTCCATCTACGCAGCGTCATGCATACCTTGTTTGACGGCATAGCTTCTTCTGTTTCTTGTGTGTCCAGCAGCCTCGTTCTCTCTTCCTCGTTCTTGCTCGCACGCAGCTGAACTTCCCCTAACCCTGAACTGCAGAAATTGTTGACGGCGACTGTGACTGCGAAAGAAAGGCAGTCATGATGTCAGAAGTGGATTCGATAGCAATGTAGGAACGAGAGTATTCAGAGACGCCTGATGACAACCAGATGTACCAGTCAAGCCTGCATCACACTCAACTACCACTATTGCTACTCCCTGAGCGTGCGACGTTCCAACATTTTTGTAGATTTCTCACGCTCCAACAGCAACGAGACATACCCATCCAAGCTCTCTATCTGCTCCATTAGCAGCCATGGGACGGCGATATAATCCCAATATCATCATCACAGGAACACCCGGTACTGGCAAATCAACCCATACACAACACCTGAAAGAACTGCTGCAAGAGCCCACCGATAGCGAAGCCTTCCCCCTCGAAGTCTTTCACATTTCAGACCTCGTCAAGTCTGCAGACCTCCATCAAGGCGCTGATGCCGAATGGAGCACGCTTCTCGTGGATGAAGATAAACTGCTCGATCATCTAGAACCACGCGCATTGGCAGAATCCGGTGGTTGTGTATTTGATTGGCATTGCTGCGACATCTTTCCTGTACGTTGGATAGATCTGGTCATTGTACTACAATGCGACCATACACTCCTCTGGGATCGACTTCAAGCACGCGGTTATGCACTCAAGAAAATACAGGAAAACAACGAAGCGGAAATTATGCAAGTTGTGCTAGACGAAGCGCGTGCGGCGTATGCCGAGGAGAAGGTCGTTGTTTTGCAGAGCCAGTCTGTTGAAGAGATTGAAGCGAATGTTGAAAGAATAGCAGCTTGGATACGGCAGTGGAAGGTGGATCATCCAGAGGGAATTGACTATGATGAAGACAATGAGGGGAGCAGCGCGCAAGAGGATGACGAGGAAGCTTGAAAGAGACTATTTGCATTCAGCAACTGTATACTGCCTTACTGGAGGCTTGGCTCTAGCAATTTTCACGTCATGTCAATCGGGCCGTCAAGTGCTCTCACTTCAAATAGATGATTTGCAGAACGACAGCTATGCGCACAGGTAACAGTATGAATGTGGCAAAAGTGTCCATCTGTCCATCTGAAGAAGTATACACAAAAGCAAGCCCAGTCACACCTATGCATCGTTCATGAGCACATCCTGACTAATGCGCTGGAAGGAAGGCACAAACGCGCTCGTTTCTGCTTTCGACGGCACACTTGATTGCTGCACGACAACCCCTCCAGCGCCATGAGCGCCCTGAGATGCATCTTCGTGTTTCGTAGCCTCTTGCAGTGTTCGACCCTGCTGTGCCCACCGCTCCCTGATTCGACTCGACGACACCTTCTTCTCCTCCACTTTCACCCAATCGACCTGTTCAGCAGCAGCACCAGCCTGCACACATATCTCCGCCTCACCAACAACATCCGTCACATAATTTGACAAGAGTGGCAAACTATGTGCAATGCGCCAACCTGCAACGGTGCCACACAACGCTTCAGTCTCTTTACTCACCACCAATGCTTGCACAGCGAGTTCTGAAGCAACAGGACCGAGCAAGTCTTGTTCGGGGAGTGATGACACCTGTACTGAAACACGTCGTCGAATGCGCGATAGAAAGTGCGCTACGTGATGGATTCGCTCAGCTAGTGGTTGAACGAATTGTCCATGCGGTGCTGCGCGTTGTTGAGCAGGTGCATCATCCAGTAGACCAAGATAGACAGTTTGTGTGGATAAGATGGCTGCACAGGTAAGAAGAATCTTGTGGCCTTGGTGAAGGTGGTCAAACGTACCATGCACTGCAACGCCAGCAAAACTACTCATTTGCGGTGGTAAAGGACCCATATAACTCCCGCCAGGTGTTCCTTTTGCCAATAGTTGTGGATTCTGGCCAGGTGCTTGTGGCATCGACGGACTAGCCTGTGCGGGATCCCTTATAAGTTGCACATATTGCAGCTTATGTCTTGATTTTGTTGCAAAGCGCGCCATGTGACCACGATCTTCTTCACGACAACACGCATAGAGCCACTCAATATGTTCTGTTGCCAAATCATAGCCTGCCCAACCGGCAATGATCACCGTGACGGGACACGTTTGTGAGTCTACTGCGTGCCTGGTGAGTGCTTGCCCAGCAGCTAGGTATAGCTGTGCGAGCATGCCTTGTAATCTCCCAAAGAAACCTCGAGGATTGGCGACGATGGCGGGTGGTAGATGAAGCCAAATATCAAGACCTTTTGCGTTGTGACAGTGTTGAGCAGCGGTTCGGAGGACGGTCGCTGAGAGTGCTGCATGGCTCAGATCAACGCCCGTTGAACCAATCACTAGGACATGTTGTGACGGTGGACCATCTGGGATGGGTGGTGCAGATGGTTCAGCAGGCACGAGCGATGTGCGCGGACTTGACTTTGCTCGTGGTGCTTTTGGCTTGAGGAGCCCGAGTCGTTCACGCTCCTCTTGCTTCTTCTTACGCTTTTGTTGCTGTTTTGTGAGAATCTCGCTCCAGCGCTTAAAAGGCAAATTGAGTTTGAGTCGCTCTCTTGCTGCTTCCTCTGCAGCTATCTGTTCAGGCGATCGAACATCAAAGTCGTAACCACCGAGATACCCACCGTCTACCACCTCACCTGGTTCAAAACTCCGCTCAGTCGGCTGCTTCGAAGGTGTTCCAGCGATCTCCATGGGCAACTCCTCGCGTTTCCGCTTCAATAATCGACCACTGAATGATCGCTGTGGCTCATCGCCACCATCCTCAAGTTCCTCTTCTTCCTCCTCCTCTTGACGCCCACCACCTTCTAGCATGGAATTGTAATCGACCCTCGGTTTACCACGCGTCCGACTCATCGCCTCACGATCACCATGCTGCGCTTGTAAGCGTTGAGCAACGGCTTGTTTCCGATACCGTTCACGCAATGCACGTTCCTTGTTATGTAACAATTTTGCACGCACCGCACAACTCCGTTCACATTCTGGAACGACAACGCCATCGAGTTGTCGAAGCAGTTGTTTGCCACGTTGTGTGAAGCAGGCTGTTGCGCGAAGATCATCGACGAGAGTTTTGAGCTCTTCCATGGAACTTGCAATCGCATACCATCGACAAGGCGTTCGTGCAGGATCTGTTTGAATGAATAGTCGAAACGGTGTATCGACACCCTTGAAGAGGAAGTAGCTGTGTTTCCAGTCATCCGTCCCCACTGCTGTGAATGCAAGTGGATTCGGGCAATTCTTTCGGGCACAATGCGTTTCTATCAAGTCTCGACAGTACTTTGATTCTTGCAATGCCCATTCACCAAGACAATGCAGTAATCGCAATCGATCTTGCCACTCGAGTTCCACAAACTTTTTACCTTGTGGCATTGGATTTTGTCCATGCCAGGCAGGATCGCCGCGTGTTGGTGCGAGTCGATCAACGACTTCAGCAAGCGGTCGATTGTATTGCGGGTAATCCACGGTCTTTGAACGATTCGCAGCGAGTGTCAGTAAGCGACACATGAAGATTTGAACATCTGCCGAGGGTGGCTCAGCAACGACGCCCTCTTCAATGTCTTGAGGTCCTAGATCCGGTACATCGGTGAATTTCTCAGAAAAGCATGTACGCAGTGCTAGGAGGAAGGGGATGGTGAAGTTGGTCGTTTCCCAGGATCGCGCGGCGTAAGTTGCGTCGTCTTCGAGTTTATTGTTTGATATGTCATTGTTGTGTTTTGCGTCGCTTGGCTTGAAGGAGATTTTGAGGAGGACTGGTTTGGGCGTGTCGTCAGGCGCTAGGTCTGTGGTGGAAGGTGTTGCATGGGTGATGGCAGAAGGTGCCGGAGCATGTATCGCGGCTGTGTGAGTCTCCTCTTGCATGCTCTCATCTTTGGTATCCTCATCACCCGAACGAGACTCGCTTTGTTCGTCTGCGTCGTTATAGGCATCGTCCATGCTGCCAAGGCTCAAAGGCGCGCGAGGAGCAGCTTGGTGGGATGGTTCAGCAAAGGTATCGGAGGCAGCATCGCAGAGACGGCGTTCGCCTGTGGGATCCCATGTGTCTGGACTGACCATCCATGCAGCCTGCGAGTGCCGAGTCTGTGCTTCAATGGGCTGCTTGCTCTGGATGGATGAGCGCGTGTCGTTGTGCGTGTCTGTGCTGCTGCTGCTGTGTCGCGTCTTGCTTTGTGCAATGGGCAGGAATACATAGATTGGGCTTGTACTTGCTGTGAGTGCCTGGATAGGGGCAGAGGCAGAGACAGCAGGGGCAGAAGGAAGATGATGATGCATCGTACTACAGAGTATGCTGCCATCTATCGTGACTGTCTATTTCCCATCTACGTCGTCGCCTTCCCTCTCTCTGCTGCCTGAGTGACTGTGGGCATACTCTGTCTACATGTCTACTCTGTGCCGCCTGCTCCATGTCCATGCCCCGTCTCTGTTGCACTACCATGACGGCTCTCCACCACTTGTGACTGCCTATTCCCCCTTTGTTGACCCCTGACTGAGCTGCAGATCAGAGAACAAGGGAGAAGGGACTCATACTATGCCTGGTCGTCGTTACTGGCTACTTGCTACTACTGGCTACTTGCTGATTGCTGAGAGTGCGCATCTTACTCGTCGCTCCATCCTGCGCTCGACGCCCAAAGTCATCGCATCTCAAACACACGCACGCACCCACCCACCCACTCGAGCCACTAGCTACTTCTCCTCCATCACCCTCCAGTGACCAGTCGCAACACCCATCAACGCACCGACAATGAAGAAAGTAGGCAAGTTCCGACAATGGGCAGACGAGAAGCTAGGCACAGGCACAAAGACACAAGCAACAGAGGATTTCCGTGACATGCAAGCAGAGATGCATCGTCGCCATCAGGGACTCGAACAAATCCACGCTGCTGCACAAATCTGGATTCATTCACTCTCAAAGAAGAAGGAAGGACCGGACAAGGAGAAGAACATACCCGTTGAGCTGCTTGGCTTGGCCGCACATCAGCATGGTGAGGATTTCGGTCCCGAAAGCGCGTATGGCGCCTTGTTGAAGCGCGTTGGGACGTGTCAGCAGCAAGTGGCAAGAGCGCAAGTTGTCTTTACCACAAGAACCACAGAGACTGTTATTGAAAACATGGAGCGCTCTTTGGCGCAAATGAAGTAAGTCTCTTCAAGACACCTGGCGCAGCACATGCTAACACCCTACCAGAGAATACCAAGCAGCCGTCAAGAAGCTCGAGTCGCGCCGTCTCACCTACGACAGCAGTCTTGGGAAAGTGCAAAAAGCCAAGCGCGAGGATAGCAAGTTGGAGGAAGAACTACGCGCTGCAAAAGTCCGGTATGAGGAAATCTCGGATGATGTCGAACACAGGATGCATGCCATCCGACAAGGCGAGGCAGATCTTGTTCTTGATTTCGGTGAACTCATCACCCTCGAGCGCACTTACTTTGAGAGTTGCGTTACTGCCGTGTCGCAGCTACAAACCTGGTACAACAAGGAAATTGCTCAAGTCAATGACTCGGCACGCTCTGCATCACAAAGGAAGATGGAACCACAAACTGAACGCTCACCCTTGCGCTCATTCTCTCGGCCGCAGTATACCGCTACGCGCAGCAATACCAGCTTACATACACCACCTGCCTCAACAGCAGGCACAGAAGAACCAGATCCATTCTTTCAGGATCCGGGTACAACTGCAGGACTCGCACCAGGGATGCAAATGCTCGGTGTGCGTGCTCTCGGTACGCGACGTCCCTCACATCGTTCAGATTCTGGGTCTTCTGAAGACGACGGACTCGCCACACGACCTATGCCTCGTCGTACTGCCACTGAACCAAATCAACCATCACTCCTCCACAACAACAAGACGGTCAAGGCGAATTTCGCATTTGAAGCAGAAGCAGCCACTGAATTATCTCTTCGACCAGGTGATGTGATTTGTGTCCTGGAAGAAGTGTCTGCTGGTTGGTGGCAAGGACAGCGTATTGATGAACGATCCGGTGCTGTTTTGGGGCAAGCTGGCTTATTCCCTTCAAATTACTGTACTGTGCTGCCTGCTGCTGCTGCTGCTACTGCTGCTACCAAACGACAACAAGCGCCTAGACCACCCATGTCGAGTACGCCCAGCCTGCACGAACAAGACATTGAAGGACTGCAAGTCGCTTCTAGATCCCAAACATTTCCTAGGGTGAGTATGCAGCAACAGCAACAGATTGGACAGAGTCAGACGATTGGCATTCGAGAAGGTTCAGGGAATAAACGACCGCCACCACCGCCCGTTCCCAAGAAGAAGACAACCGGTGTCATGCCGCCTACACCGCAACGTTCGTGAAGTTTAGATTTGGCTATAGCGACAAGTATACACGGGAGAAGAAGGATTCTAGCTGCATTATAGATCTTCCACGTTAGCATAATACAATGTCCTTCATTCGCACAAACAATGCTCAAGTACGGTAATCGCCATTGATGGTAACATACTCATGACTGAAGTCACACGTCCAATACGTCGCTTCATGACCGGCTCCCGTACCCAGCGTCACTTCAATCGCCAGATCCTCCATCGCCAAAATCTCACTCGCTCGCGCTTCATCAACGCGTTCAGGCTCACCATCCACCAACAATGCCAAACGCGGACTTCCATCCGTTGGAATGAAACTCACACACGTCTTGCCTGGCACGACAGAAGCAACACCCGCATACCCTGTAGCGCACAAGATACGTCCCCAATTCGCATCTTGCCCATACAATGCCGTTTTCACCAACGCAGACGTGGCAATGGTGGAAGCGATCTTCTTGGCATCCGCGAAACTAGACGCATCCTTCACTGTGATACTGACAAATTTCGTAGCACCTTCACCGTCTCGCACAACGAGTTGTGCTAAGCGTATACAAAACGCCGTGATGGCATCGCGTAGTGGGATGTAGCGGGGTGAGGCTTCTGTGATGACGGCAGCACCGTCACTCGCAGCTGCGCCATTTGCGAAAATGGCAAGGGTATCGTTTGTTGACATATCCCCATCCACGGAAATACTATTGAAGGATCGATCCACAGCATACGTCAACAAGCTGCGACACGCTTCCGGCGAGAGGGGTGCATCTGTTGCAATGAAACCGAGTAAGGTTGCCATATCTGGATGAATCATACCAGCACCTTTCGCAATACCTGCCATGTTGTAGGAGACGGCAGGTTCATCTTGCGTTGCAGGGAGACTGAGTGTTTCGGATGCTAGTTTGGGGAAGGTATCCGTTGTACAAAAGGCTTTTGCACAATCTAGCCAATGCGTGTGTGTATCGCCCAGTGCCTTGTACGCTTTTGGTATGCCCTCTAGGATCTTATCGATGGGTAGACGCTGTCCAATCACACCCGTCGACATAACCAACGACGTTGCAACACTTGAACCGTCGTTCGTTGGTGTCAATAGCTGATCCAGCGTCGAACCCATTGCTTTTGCATCCACAAAACCACCGTGTCCAGTCACAGCATTCGCACACCCTGAGTTCACAACAAGGCCACGCACACCCACCCCATCACTCGCTTCGAGAATCGATCGACTCAGCGTCACCGGCGCAGCTTGGAATAAATTCTTCGTAAAGACAGCAGCAGCAATCGTGTGGGTGGGCGCTGAGACGAGCAGTGCCAAGTCTGGTTTGCCATTCTTCTTGACGCCGCAGTGGAGACCGGACACGAGGAAGCCTTGTGGGTAGGTTCCTGAGTGTGGTACGAATCGCGACTTGGCTGCTGCGGGGGAAGCAGAGAGGGGCCTCGTGTGTTTTGAGAGGCATAGCGTAGTTCGTAAGCACGACTGCCGTAGCATGCTCATCTAGTCTGTGTGTGGTCTGGAGTCGTTATCGTAGTGTGCTCCCATTTTGGATTTTTGATCAAGAGATAACAAAAGTGCACAAGGCGAGCAATGTAAAGAAGAAAAGAGCGCCAGTTGCTATAAAGGGTTTTATATACATCAGCAACAGACTAGAGCAAGCAGAGTGACCTGAGCAGGCCATATTCATCTGTGCGATACCAAAAGAAGAGAAGGGAAGAGAGAATGTCGTTTGTTTTTGTGATTTCATGAGCATGTCCCAAAATGAAATGGTCAGCATAGTATTCGTTAAAGGTGTGTGTGTTGTTGTTTTTCGTGTAGGTCGCACATCGACCAAGGTGTGCTTAGTGTGCCTTCTTGTCTTCCTCAAACTCAAACAGATCCTCGCCAGCACCGCCAGCAGTGTCTGTCAATTTGGTGGTCTGCTCAGCCAGTGTTGGCAACGACTCCATGCCAGCGAATTCCTCACTCTCTGAACCAAAGAACAAATCATCCTCATCACTAAACTCATCCTCATCCACCAAATCAGCCCAGGACGTACCAAACTTGAGGTGTTCCTTGTTTTGTCCAGGTGAGGGGAATCGAACACGCGCAGTTGGAGCAGACGATGCCAGCATCGCAGGTCGACTCGTTCGCCCTTGTGGCGTCCATGCATCCCGTGCATGCGCACCAAATGTTCGACGCGTTGCATTGACGCCATAGCCTCCTGGATGCTTGAAATAAGCAGCACTTGCAAGACTTGTACCGAGCCCTGAATCAATGGATGACATGTGCCCATGTTGCGTCTTTGGTGAAAAGTGTCGCCAGGAACTACCAGAGAGGCTAGAGGATGGTTTGTGGCTTGCAGGTTGAGCAAAGCCAAGACCATTGCGACAATCTTCCTTGGGAACAGGCATGCCTGCCAAGGCCGTTGACCAC
This sequence comes from Protomyces pachydermus, assembly GCA_003717275.1. Classification (NCBI taxonomy): domain Eukaryota; kingdom Fungi; phylum Ascomycota; class Taphrinomycetes; order Taphrinales; family Protomycetaceae; genus Protomyces; species Protomyces pachydermus. The sequence continues at coordinate 72,935 of QXDU01000109.1, read as the reverse complement.
GGGAAAGACTTGATGCCATTGGGTGCAAGCAGCGTTGCAGCAGCAACAGAAGGTGTCCTGAGTGGTGCACGACCGGCTGTGGGACCTCCATGCTCATAGTCTGCCAGGTTGGTACTAGCACGACGAGAGATGTTGCCACTCAAGACTTCATCTGCATGCGACCAGTCAGACACCTGCAACACAGCATCCTTCATCTTGGTAAGCGAGCGATTGGCTGGGTCAAGATGCAGCGCATGCTTAACAACATCAAAAGTATCGCGCGTCATATCCGAAAAGTGATCAAACAGCGTCTCCCTATCTCGCACGAAATCAGCGAAAATGGCGTCATCCGTTGTTGGCATCTTCCAAGGATTGCGAGAGAAGAGGGTATTGAGGATGACGATACCGAGAGACCAGATGTCGCATGCAGCAGGTGAATAAGCACCCGTTCCATCTGACTTGAATTGCTCAGGGGCCATGTATCGATCACTCCCTGTACCAATCTCAGTGGAGACGGTGGATTGTGTGGCAAGTCCAAAATCACCAAGCTTCACCACCACATCACCATCGCCATTCTTGGTGACTTTGCCAGACTCAATCGTTAAAAAGATGTTTTCGGGTTTGATGTCTCTGTGAAAGACACCGACTGCGTGACAGGCCTCCACGGCACTAATCAACTGCAACACCAGATCTCGCAACGTTTCCGTGTCCTGAGGGACGCGATCTGCTGCAATCACCTCATAGAGATCACCCAATGTGCAGAATTCCAGCACAATATAGTGGAACTCCTGATCAGAGAAGGAATCCAACAATCGCGTCAAGTTGCGAGACTCGGCTTTCCGCAGGGCAGTGAGGATGTCTAGCTCTGCGCCTTGTTCAATGCCGGCTGATTGCTTTGAGATTTGCTTGATGGCTACCTTTTGCAAGGTTCGAGTGTTGCGCGCTGCATACACGACGCCGTAGGAACCGGCATTCAGCGTCGTCAGAATGGTATACTTCTTCTTGTCCCAGCCGCCAAACGTGGCGCCTTTTGTGAGGGTTGTCGGGGAAGCGACAGCGAGCATTGTGGAGGCGGTGTGTTGGGATGTGAGTGTCAATCAAGCGGGTATGTTGGTAGATGGAGCTGGTCAGGCAGCGGATGCTCTATCGCGCTGCGATGTTGCGTTGAAGGGGTCTATTGAGCGGAATGATGGGCCGGGAGCGATAGAGGCGAGATGTGGTTTAGCTTGAGGGCCCTGTGGTTGTGTTGCTTGTCTTGCGTGCTGGCTGTCTGCTGCGGGTGGTGATGGTGTGCTATGCTGTGTGCATTGGATGGATGGATGGATGGATGGATGGATGGATGGTGGGGGCTGCTGCTGCTTGTCTTGTTTGCTCTCTCTCGTTGTCAGGCCTCTCTCTACGCTGCTGCTGTCCACTGTCTACGCTGTCTCCCGCTCTCGATGGTGCGATTTGTGCCCAGTACACGTGAGGAAGCGCAGGGTCTCAATCCGCTTTCTTCTATTTCTTTCTCTTTCTTTCCTTCTCTTTCTTTCTCTATCTTTTGTATTGCTGCTTTGTCATAGACCCTTTATAGCTCATCTTGCCAGCTCATCCACTTCCTCCCTACCTACCTACGCAGTGCGCACCACGAGGGCCCTGTACAATCCGGGGTATGCTGGCAGATCTATTTTCCCAAGCAACGCGGGGAGGATGGGCACCGGGCAAGCGGCGAAATTCCCAACCGACACATCTCATCAAGGTCACCTGCTCACTTCCCGCTTGAGACAGGCCCGAGTCCCGAGCCTAGAGACGGTCACGCGGACGCGGTACGCGCACCACTTGCCGACTCAGGCGCTGAAGCGCTAGGGCAGATAGCTTCCGGGCGGGTATGGCCTCTTGAGCTCGTACGGATTGTACCATGCATGTAGCAGCATGATGCATGTTCATAGCGGCTCTTTGTACCAGCCACACTGTCAGTCTTTCACTCGCACAAGGGCTCGAGGCTCCGGTGCACTGTCAGCCCGTTCTCAGCTGCATTCTTTCTAGAACGACTGGTGGTTAGGTCTGCAAAGGCCAGCCTGATAGGAGTCATGCCAAGGCCAAACCGAGCTCGAGCTCATGCACGCAACTGCGCAGGCAGAGTGGGCAGACACATTGCTAGCATACGTTGGCAACAGTATGTATACTGCATCTCCGGGCGATGCCCAGCAGTGCCGGGATGTATACGCTAGCAGCGGCGTCTAGCGCTGCTGGAATATGAAGCTGTAACAGGTGCTCATCCGCGCAAGTAGCTGAGACTGCTTCAGCTTGCATAGGCCTGTAGCATGGCTGTGCTGCCTGAAGAGAGTAGTGGCCTTCTCCTGCCTGGCTTCCCCTTGCGCGCCATCTCGCCTCCTCGCATGCAACGCGCCAGAACACGAAACAAAACACAAAGAAAAGCAAGAGATGACTGCAGCTGCTCAACTGATATATGGCCACTGCATAGGCAACGGGGACGGGCCAGAGTGCAGCTACGACATCACCACTTGTTCAATACCCACACCGGCCAAACATAGCCATTTCTCCTGTCTGGCACCCAAGAAAGCACGGGAACACTGTCGACCGCCCCTGTTCAACAAGCGAGTCATTTGATCACCCTCGGACGACTCCTTGGGACTTGGACTTCAAGGCCAGCCTTCTTTCACACACAGCCTAGCGCAGTCAACGCCAAAAGTAGACGTCAACACACTGACAGCTGAACAGTCCTGAGTCGAGCGTCTTCAAACAACATCAGACGCGCTCAAACACTGCCAACAAACAGACCCTCCGTGCCTTGTACGAGCTTCCAGCAGACGGCACGTCCTTGTTCGCGACAGTCAGGGCATCTTGTACAATACTCTATTATCAACAACCATGTCCATTACAAGCACACGAGCACCTCTACCGCGCGGTTCGCGGCCAGCAAAACTTGCTGTCCTTCACACAGACGAGGCGGGCTCCGGAAACGCATTACGTTCACCGCCCATGTTCAGGCCACCGGACGTACCATTACCGAGTCCTTCTTTCAGCCATGCAGATTTGCTGAGTCGCTTGCAACATACGCCAGACATGTCGCCTGTAGACTCACCGCTTCGCACATCTCCCATAAGACTTGTTGATGCGCTTGTTGCGGATGAAAAGGTTTATCTCGTGGAATTGCAGGTATTGCTTGATATCGTGCAGGATACACAGCTTGCAGACGCGCTGGGCCATTTGGCGGAGCCTGTCTCTCAGCTCGTCAATCTATCGACCCATCTCCTGCAAACCCTGGCGCGACAGTCTTCCTACTTTTCCGCACCGCAAAAGGACTGTCTCTTGCAATTCTCAAAAATCGTGCTTCCGGCCTACCAAGCCTTCTTTGGACACTTCAAGCTAGGCATGTTTGCTAGCCTGCCATGCACTGGTCAGAATGCCATACATACGCATCTTGCTGCATTGCCGCCAAGGGCACAAGAGGATAAGACGTTCGACTGGCTCATGCGACGACCTCTGTCGCGCGTCAAGGGCTATGCTTCAGTCTACAAGAAGCTCCTACACAGTTCAGACGATGCAACAGATCTCTTTGTGGCTTATGATGTCTTCCACGCATTACTCAGTGAAGCACGAGAAGTTCTGCAACAAGCACGACAGCGTGTTGAAGAGGCAGCACTATGGCAATCCCAAGATGTTGCACACCCGCGCACCATTGCACCGCTCAATCTCGGTCGTCAGCCTGCGTCGCGTTCTGTTTCCGGGGAATCTACATCGACTCAGTCTTCCACCAATTCCCGCATTACCCACACAGATGTTCTGCGCAGCTTGCAAGATGGGATTGATGTGTCACAGTCTCGCGATATCTTTAGCCTAGCACCTAAGCAGTGTACGCTAGACTTGCTACCGCGAGAGCATGAGACGCGCTCGTTAGTTTGCAGGGATACATTCCAACTCATGATGCAGCATTCGAGTAGCGACGAAACAATGGACTGTCTTGTTGAAGTCATCCTATTGACAGACCTGCTGCTGATTGTCAAGCCGACTTTTACGCGCCCTCAGCTACTCTTCCCGCCACTCCTGCGTGGTGTCTTTCAGGTGAGCTATGTGCCAACTGAGCCACGCGTCTTGGAGCTTGATATTATTGGGCGTGAAACACTTCGCTTGACTGCTACGACGCTGGATGCCAAACGGCACTGGTACGATCTACTTCTCGCGTGTGAGAACTACGAGCTTGACCCAGTTGCACCGCCATCCCTCGCGCCGCATATTGGTGGACGTACAGAGTCGCAATGGTCACAGGATGGACGGGGATCGCGTTGTGGACTCCCTCCAACGCCACCGCATACAGCAACGGTTCCTTCCTTCGGCACACAACCTTTGCGTGTCATTCGGGAGAATTCACAATTGTCAATTGCGGCGTATAGTGAAGCAGAAGGACGAACGCCTGATGCGCAGGACCAAACGCCCTTCCATTTCGATGTGGAAGAGGTCGGCACTGATGACAATGTGACGCCTCGTGCATCGACTTTTCCTGCATTGCTGGATAAACCATTACCGAGATTAGGTGGTGCTTTGGATGTGCTGTCACCTGCGCATGAGACACCATTCGCAACGAGTCTTGCGGGTGCTGCTGCTGCGTTTCCTGTGCCGCCTGTTCGAGCGTCTCCGGCACCTCCTTCGCCTGCGCGCGCTTTGCCATTGATCCCAGAAGTCCCAGATACGCAGGTCTCTGCCGTGAAGAAGAGCAAGACCATCAACTTGTTTGGTGCCGACTCCGTCACACACCAATTCCTCAGCTCGCCACGCATGGACAAGCACAGCGCAGTTGATGCAGTTCCTGCGCCTACGAAATCGCCAGTCCTTGCGGCACACTTGGATGAGCTTGATTTGGACTTTACAAAAGACCAGACATTCGATGAAAGTCTCTTGGATCTCCCACAACTCCCTGCGCTGAGCTTTGGTGATGGCGTGCAACGCCCATCTTCGGTGGCTCTACAATTCTCACCAGCGACGTTATCGACGTTTGGTATGCCGGCGCGTGTCGTGCCGCCAGCGACGCCCATGACGTTACCAGAATCAACCAATTTCACAGGAACTCCGTTACGTGGACGCAGTGGGAGTGAATCTGGTACGACGATTGCTGAGCGTCGTCTGGGTGCCGGCGCTGAATTGAGTTTATCCCCAAAACCACAAACAACAACGCCAGTACGACCAGAACGATCACCGGTCGTGGAGGAGCAATTGCCAATTGCTGCTGCGTTGGAGATGCCCTTGACTGAAGCGGAAATCGTGCGCAGTGAGATGTCGGAAGTCTTCAAGACGATGGCAGAATGCTATAACTGGGTCAGAGGCACATGGACTCCGATTCTCATGGATAATGTCGATGCCGATGGTAAGATCAAGACTGTTCGGTCGTGTCGAGTGACGATTCTCTCTGATAAGGATCAATGTGGTTTTCTGGAGATTCTCGACCTCAAGCAAACGACACCCATCAATACCTTCAGTGTCTTTGGCGGTACAAGTCTCATGCGCGATGACTCTTGTGATATCTCCGTGGGCTTCGATGTTGGACCTGATAAGGTGTATCTCATGTTTCGCTGTGAGAACCCCGACAAGGCCAATTTACTGCAACAACACCTGGAGCAAGCGAGACGCGCAAGCCCTACCACTGGCTTTGTGACACCTTCCATGCCCGTCACGCCGCTCTGGCCTGAAGAATTCTCGGGACAGCGCGCAGCAACGATGGTGGATCAGCTCAAAATCAAGCTCTACCACTTCCATGACGGTAAATGGATCAACAAAGGGTCAGCGAGATTGACGGTGACGTCGTTGGCGGGGACTTCAGCGACGCGTGTGACACTCACGGGCAAGACAAGGAAAGGTGAACGTGTGGGTCTTGTTGATACGGTTGTGTCGGGACCAGAAGAAGCAGAAGCCATCAGCAAGACGGGTATCTCGTTGCAGACTGGCAGAGAGCGATACATGCTGCAGTTCAAGGGGGACAAGGAGAGGGCAAAGATGCTGCGTTGCATTGTGCCATAGCTGGCATGGGGAATAGGTCATTTGAAGGAATATTGCATGGCGAAATAGCGTGGTTTCTTGATGCTTTTGCATCTCACAATCTACTTTAGTATACGATGAATTTTGCAATAGTCCAGATGCTCGTCCGAGGAGTTGTGTCCTATGGCTTGCTGCGTAGGACACTGACTCCACTCTGAGCTTGTGCAACCGGAGCATTTTGTGTTCAGATGGCGGCCAAATTCCTCGCGTACCTTGGCCTGTTGCCAAAACAAAAACTCGAGCCGCACTTACCCACGTCTTTTCTTTGTCAGTTCTTTGTCAGTCGCAGCCTTCTAGTACTTCAAGTGGTCGGTCAATCGTCAGATTCATATCACTCTCAATCCCCCTGTAGCGCTGATGGTGCCTTGTTGAGCCAAGCGCCCTTTGATGAGAACTCAAACTGTTTATACGCTGCTCTTAGCATGCTCATGCGCCGTGAGTACGTCCAGCATGCAACCAAGCTAACAAAGAGGTGTTGAATCTATGTACCGGCATCTACGTTATTCTAGCGACACCTGCAAAGAGCGATGCGGAATATAACGAAGCCTTTTGGGCCGTGAGCATCGTCGGCTGCCTCTTCTATGGCTTTGCGGCGATAGCAGACCTAATTTCTTGTTTCAATATTGGAGAAAGAAGAGCCTGGAAGGGAACAATGGTTCTGACGAGTCTGATTGCCCTGGGATGCGCCGGCACCGTGCTTGGTCGAGCGCAATTGTCGACCAGTATGCAGCGCAATTTTGGGTTGCGATTCTGTTCATGGAGAAGCGGCACGCTAGGGTCTCCTTGCAAATGGGCGGGAGATCGCGCTTTGTTGACAGGCTTTGTTCTGTGGATCAGCGCAGGCGTGATGCAAGCCATCTATACAGCATTGTGTCTAAGTCGCGGCTTTGGTACTCGACGTCAACAACCGTTACGAACGCCCATGCGATTCGGCATCGGATCTGGCGATAATTCTGTCGTCGTTGATACGCCTGTACGACAGGGCCAGACAGACAGCCCAACGCTCTCACTGCAAGAAAGGAAGGCGCCATTCCGGTATCCATTGGCGCGCAAAGAGACAGAAGACAATGATGCCTTCACGCTTGAAAAGGTCCTTGCAGTGCATGAGGGTTCTTCCCTGTCGCACTCTGAGCATTCCAGTGGTGCTGGCCGTGCTCTCTCGCATCACGCAACGCATTCTTCAGGTCGAGCGAGTCATCTGGCGCAAGGCTCACAAAGTAGTTCAAAAGCACCGGCTTCTGTCAGATTCCATTCTGCACGACCGAGCCATGCACAGAGCTGGACATCCTCCCGGCCAAATATAGCTTCAGGACTATCGCCCATGCCTGGACGTGGAAGGAAAGGCCAGGGTGAAATCAAGCTTGATGAGCGTCAGATCACGCCGCAGCAAAGCCCTGATGCGCCAACAGCAGGCAATACACCTGAAAGCAAGCGGCGTAGCTCAGCATGGGATACAATTGGTCTGGCCCTAGGCTCGCCCAGCAAAGCCATTGGTCTGATCCAGACGCAATTGAATAATTCTCTGAGAGGTAATGGCGGGACCCACACAGCACATTCGAGTACGTCTTCCAGCAAGTCTAAGGCTTCAAAGAGAGCCACTATGGGGCTTCGTTTCCATCTTCCAAAACACAGTATCTCGAATCTTGATATTCCAGCGGTACCGTTCCACACGGGTGACACACCCGAACTCAACATGTCGCCCCTGACCATGTCGACGTGCCGCGCAGATGGGCAGGTTGATGCAAGCTCGCCAGTACCGACAGAACCCACGACCTCATTGCCTGGTTCCCCTGTGCGACTACACAAGGGTCCGTACTCATCATCGACTGACTTGTCACCACAAACGAAACCACTGCGACCGAGACTCAAGGTTTCTCCAAAGAAGTACATGCCGGACATGAAGATGATGTCTGCTGGGCGGTCAGCGACGCTACCTGTCGTCATTGGCGAACCGGAAGAATCCCCAACATTGATTCTATCAAAGACTCAAACGATGGTGTCCAATGTTTCGCCCATGTCGATGCAACGCAAGCGGTCATCGATCCTTGAGTCACTCAAGCCGAGATTGCCAGAGGGCAGATCGCTTTCAAGAGCATCCTGGCAAGTCGGTGGTAACAGTGCGCGGCAACAATCACCGACGCGCGCTTCAAGACGCAACTCACGACAACTCTCCCCCATACGACGTCTCAAATCACAGCAAGACAACGGAACGGCTGGTACACGACGTATGAGTGATGCAGATTTAGCATTTACAGAATGGGATACGCGGCAAGTCGAAACAGATCCCGCATATCTCGTTGATATGAGGGATTCAAGAGATATTTCTGGCTCATTGGCGAGTCCTCTCAATTCACCCATCATGTTAGAAGAAGCATCCACGCCGAGGTCAGGCGGTATGGTGTTGTCTCGTGGGGGCTTTTTCCAAAGTCCTGCCATGAATTATCCAATGAGTCCGGGACTCTTTGACGACAGCGGACGCGATGAAGAGGTAGATCCCTGGCATGGTCGCGATGTTCGTGTGCGCAGCGACGGCAGTATCGTCCACAAAGAAACAGCAGCAGAAGTCTACAATCGACCAGCTCAGAAAGCGATGCCGTCCTTTGCAGTACGGTCACAGAGCATGCAGAATTTTGGCCTCGGTCTCAGCAGCCAAGGTGAGTACGCTGCGATACCGCGGCGCTTCTCGCAGGCGCTTGTGCATTCGCAACAAGGATCGCCTGTCGATGTGCGACAAGTAGTAGAGGCTGCTGGAATCCGGGTCTCTTCGATCGCAGCTCCGGAACGCAGGCTGCACTGACGTGTCGTGACTTGAGTGTACGAAGCCATCTCAGCCATGTAGCGAATAGCGAATGTGAATTATGGCATGGATGAAAATTGTTCAATCTCTTGCTCGTGTCTGTTGATCACTGATGCGCCGGCGCTGCATGCGTTGATGTAGACGATTGGCGTCAAAGCTCGAGCTACTGAGAAGCTTGGCAGCCAGTTCATCCATCAGTGCATAGCAGTACACTTCGCCAAGAACTGTGCGTCGTACAAAGAGTCCTCTTGCATCGAGCCTGCGTGGCCGGACAGCGACAAGAATGGCCGCTTGCGCTTCAACTTCAACAAAAACGCAAAGTAGCTTCTTGAGTCGTTGCGAGCGACTGAGTTGTTTCTGGAGGGGTGACTGCTGGCACCAGGCATCCATAGTCATGGCCAATCCAAAGAAGCGCGAGGTGAGACGGTCAAATTCTTCCTGTGTGAAATTGTAAAATTGACGTTGCACAGCCCGGCTCGTTCGCATCAGATTGAGAATGTCTTGAGGCGAGAGGTATGCATCAACATAGCGCATGACCTCTGTTGGCAAATCAAACAGGGATGTGCTCGAGGCTAACGAGTGTTGCTGTAGTAATGCTGTGACAGCTTGACTCGCTAAGCAAGTGCTATCGGGAGCCGCACGAGTCTTCTCTCGTACATTCGCGCTTCGGGGACTGCAGCTTGTTCTCCTTGGTATGAGCAGCTCAATGGCTTCATCAAATTGAGCAGCTGTGTCAGTTGCCGTTGTAGATGTGGTCATACAGTTAAGCGAGCGGATAGAAAGCAGAAGAGTAGCCTAGGACATGTGCAGCAGACGGCCGTACCTCAGAGCCTCTTCTAGTAGCAAGTAGCTCAGTTTTCAGTGAAAGTGGTGTAGTAGTTTCCTGCCAAGTTTAGGTGAGACACAGCAGCCAACTCCTGCGCGCAATTTCCACGCCGCGACGTCGCTAAACCAGAGACACCACGACGACACTCGCACACACCCAAACCCAGCCCCAGGTTCCAGGACCCGTTCGATTCCCCTCTCTCTACCCATCAGACGCAGCTTCGAGCGTCTGTCTCTCTTGTCTCCTGTTACCCGGACTCCACGCTATTCGATATACGCGAACTACAAACGATGACTGACTCCTCCATGTTCAGTGCTGATCCTCTCAACCCAACCAAGGCCCAACAGGCCAATGGTGACGATGATAACGAGTCTGTCTTCAGTGCTCTCACGGACGACGTAGGGCCATCGATTTCTCAACCTACCAAAAAGTCTCAGCCCGCAAAAGTGGATCTCTCCGACGAAGCTGCCTTTCCCTCGCTTGGCGGTTCTACCAACGCCAGCAAGACTGGTAGTCTATGGGGAAATATGACAAAAACGAAGCCCATCGCTCCTATTGCCAGGTCTACGGGTCTCAACGCTGATACTGTCACTAGTACAGTCAAACTGGAAGCCTCCCAGCAGGAACCGCGTAAAGCCCTAGGTGCCAAGAATGCCATCAGCGATGTTGTCAAGCAGGTACAGAGCCGGACTTCCACAACCATCCAGACATCCACTGCCCAACGAACTGGTACAACTGTCTTTCTCATTAAGGGCAAAGCAGAGGCTGTAGCCAATGCACGTCGTAGTTTGCTTAAGGAATTAGGCAAGAAGGTATGTCGTTTCATGCTCGCAGACTTCAGACTAATGAACCAGGTTACACTCAAGCTCCAAGTCCCCAGCATGGTCCGTCCATACATCATTGGCTCGAAAGGCCGAACGCTGAAAGCCATCACCGACAAGACCGGAGCGCGTGTGCAGCTCCCAAAACGCGAGGATTCACAAACCAACGACAGCGAGGCCGACCCTGAAGAGCTCGTTGAATTGATTATTGAAGGCGACTTTGATGGTGCGAATCAAGCCAAGAAGGAAATCGAAGCCATTGTGGCTGAACGTACTTCTTCTACCACCGTCAAGATGAACACCGTTTCGCCTGACTTTTACGCATTCATTGCCGCGCGTGCCAAGTCATGGGAGGGTGAACAGGATCTCAAAGTCAAGATCCCTTCCCAAGGCGACGACAAGGGCGTCATAACTATTTCTGGAGAAAAGTCGCTGGTTGCAGAGACCAAGACTAAAATTGAAGATTTGTGTGATGAGCTGCAGCGAACAACCATTGCTACTGCATTGCCCATCAAGCGTCAGCAACATGCAGTCATTCAGCCAGCAGTAGCAGACATCTTTGAGCAATGTGGATGCGTCATTGTTATTCCAGCAGCTTCAGAGAACTCTGACCAAATCACCATCCGCGGACCAGCAAACAACTTTGGTCGTGCTGTAGAATTGGTTATGAAGCAAGCAAACAGTCTGGCGATCGATTCGCTAGAAATTAGCAAAGCGCATGCCAAGGCGAGTGATCAACTGCAGCATGCCATCGATGTTGCCAAGTACTTGCGCAAGTCTGGCAAGTTGACACAGCTTGAAAAAGACCACACTGTCAAAATAAGTGCGCCAACTGGCACGGAATTACAATCCGCTTCAAAAGTGACCATTGACATTTCTGGCGAAAGCGAGGGTAAAGTCAAGTCTGCCAGGACTGCAGTGATTGCGCTTGTCAATAGTCTTGTTCCTGCAAAATTCGCGCGGCATGTGTTTGAGCCTTTGCTTCACAAGCACGTCCAAGGTCCCAAAGCCCGCAACATTCAGACTTTGCGAAAGCAACACAACGTCGAGGTCATCTTCCCACAATCTGACGATGATGACGAGAACGTCGTGATTGTCTATGAAGGTAATGATGTCAATGCAGTTTCAACAGTGCTGGCAGATGTGAAGAAGGCGCTTGAAAGCTTGGCTGCGGAAGCAGGCAGTATCGCCACTGAAGTGATTGAACTTCCGGCCAAGGATCATGCGACCGTGTCTGGCAAGAACGGTACAACTCTGAATGCCATCACTGGTGGATCAGAAGCACAAGTGCGTGTTCTGTTCGGCGAGCCGAGCCAGGATGCCGTCACCGTCAAGGGTCCTCAAAAGGAAGTCGAGCGCGTTGCCAAGGCCATCCGCGAAGTTGTGGAAGAGGCCAAGAATGAGGAAGTGGCGAATGCGTTCAAGCTCGACTTTGACTACCCTGCTCAATTCACTCCACAACTCATTGGTAAAGGTGGTGCCAACATCTCCAAGATTCGCGAAGAATTGGGCGTCAAAATTGACGTTGGCGAAGAAGGTAAAATTACGATTCAAGGCTCTCCGCGTAATGCTGAAGAGGCCAAGTCGCGCATCACCATGCTGGGCGACAGACTCGCAGATGAGACATCCTTCACGCTCAAAATCCCTTCCGCGTTCCATGGTCAGATTATTGGTTCTGGAGGCAAGTTCGTTAAGCGTCTCGAAGACAAGTACCAAGTTCACATCCTCTTCCCTCGCAGTGACGATGCTGAGAATGGCAAAAATTCAAGTGACAGGCCTGGCAAGAATGAAGTGTTGGTCAAGGGCGGTAAGAAAGGTGCGATTGCAGCAAAGAATGAAATTATGGAATTGTACGAGTTTGAGCACGAGCACTCTTATGTTCTGAATTTCGAGGTTCTGCAACGTTCTATCCCTCAGATTGTCGGTAAGGGCGGAAATGCCATCAATGAGCTCAAGGACGAGACCAACACGCGAATCGACATTGACAAGAATGAATCTGAGGGCGGCAAGGTCAAAATTACCGTTACGGGCAAAAAGGCATCCTGTGAGGAAGTCAAGGAGGCGTTGCTTAAGGTTGACACAGAAGTCGAAAATACAGTCACCAAAGTAGTCAAAGTCGATCAAGCGCATCATCGCAATCTCATTGGCGCAGGTGGCAACAACATACGAGACCTCGTTGTCAAGGCTGGTGGTCCAGACGACGCAAGTCTGCGTGCACGTATGGTGCGATTCCCCCGTCCAGAAGATGCTGCGTCGGACGAAATCACATTGAAGGGCCCTCCAAAGGTCATTGATAAGATTGCCAAATTGATTGAGAAGGCTGTTGGCAGTGCCGATAGCCAACATTCTCAAATTGTTCAAGTACCGAGCGACTCTGTGCGTATGGTGATTGGACGTGGTGGAAGCAAGAAGAGTGAGATTGAGACGAAACACTCTGTCACAATCGATATTCCTCGCGCTGACCCGAACCAGGGCGCTGAAGTGCCCATCAAGATCATTGGTGCCGAGGAAAATGTCACCAAAGCTGCGGAAGAAATTCTGGTGCTCGTCAAAGTACCTGATCAGGAGACTGTTCAAGTGCCTCGGTCTGTGCACCGTCTCGTCGCGGATGGTGGTGCTTTCATCCGGCAACTACGAACGCAGTACAAGGTGCAAGTAGATCACGCTGGTCAAGCGCTACCCAAGTCCAACACACCTTCACAGTCTGCCAAAACCAATGGCACTGCACGTATTGACGACGCATCTGAGGAAACAGACTTTGCATTCAGCATTGTTGAATCAACTAGTGACGAGACTGGTGAGATCCCTTGGGTGCTGAAAGGTGAGAAAGAGCAAATTGCCAAAGCGAAGAAGGCACTGGCGATTGCAATTCAGCAAGCGAGTAAGCAAACTTGTACGGGCTACCTGACCGTCCCGAGCGCGCAACATCGTTTCATTATTGGGCCAGGTGGTCGGACAATAAATGCCATTCGGGAGGAGTCTGGCACCAAAGTGGACGTGCCGAGGAATCCAGGCGATGAGGTGATTGTCATCAAGGGCAGCCGCCAAGGAGTAGAGCGGGCGCGTGAGCTCATCATTGAGGCTGCTACGAAGAAGTAGAAGTGTGCATCCCCAAAAGTGGATTTTAGGCAAAGACGTAGCAAAAGCATCCGGCACGTGGTGGCAACTTCGATTGTTAACATGGCGAATCTACACTTTAACCATCTCTCATGATGCGCCCTGCTCGTCTAGCGTATCGCTCGGCGATGGGATGCAGAGCCGCTCTCAGGCCTGCTGTGGCCATGCGTGCACGACTTGCGACGACTGCTGCGGACGAGGGTTCTCAAGGACCAGACCGCTCGTTGCAGGACTCCGCTGTTGGCGACATCAACAGCGCCGGCGGTATCCCTGGAGAAGTGCCTGGCACAGCCATTGACTGGTCGCGCTCCTTCCATGGGCTATCTGCTGAGCCATTCAGCAAAGAATTGAGCCAAATCCTCATGGCCGACTTGCCGAAGGACGAGGTAGAAATCAAGCCTGATGGTATTCTCTATCTACCTGAGATCAGATATCGCCGCATCCTCAACCGAGCTTTTGGACCTGGTGGCTGGGGTCTTGCCCCAAGGGGAGAGACCCTGGTCGGCGAGCGCATCGTCAGTCGTGAATATGCTCTCATCTGCCACGGTCGCCTCGTTTCCGTCGCTCGTGGTGAGCAAGAGTTCTTCAATCCAGAGGGCATTGCTACAGCTACAGAAGGCTGCAAGTCAAACGCTCTAATGCGATGCTGCAAAGACCTCGGCATTGCCTCTGAACTCTGGGACCCTGGCTTCATCCGCAAGTTCAAAAAGGAACACTGTGTTGAGCAATTTGTCGAACACGTCGTTTCTAAAAAAAAGAGAAAGCTTTGTACGTTATCGCCACATGGAAACACTTGCTAATGATAGGGCGACGCAAAGACGGATCGTGGGAGTATCCATACAAGCTGAGCTCATTCACTAGCTCGTAGACTGGGGTGATTAGACCTCGCGCGATGTTACGTCCTTATCGCCTTCTCCTCGTGGCAGCGTACCGCTGCAAAACTCTCGAACATGTCACATCTGGGTCAGGCGGTCAAGCCGTCTCTGCGACCTGCATATCCCTCCTTCTCCGTACTAAAAGAATTATCATTTATATAGGTGAGATCGGACCATCTTGACTGAGCTATGTATGTATTTATGCTTTGCAGGCACTCTGCCACTCTCTGTCATGGTACCAGACGGGTTGGCTTATCATCTGTCCATTGTGATAACGTGTATCTTGTGCTGCGTGCGTCATGCTGCCCGGTGCGACCTGGCGGAAAACGCGGGTTTGGTTCCTGGCAATCTTTTTTGACTTCTCACCACAAACAAAGCGTATCTGCTACAAATGAGCTTCAAAGGAACGCATCTCGTTTCAAGCTAGCATACTGGGAATCTTTTGGTCTTGCTGTATCTGTTGCCGACGTTGTTACAGCGGCATAACGTCTGCTCAGCGTAAAGCTGAATAAAGTACATTGCGCCACCTGCTCGATCAATCGTCGCGCCCTCGCCTTGTCAAGCTTACGCATCACTCTTCAATGGATAGGCTTAGGCAAGTACCTACTTTTCGCAGTGGTCAATCTGTGAACATCGCCAATGGGAATGACTATCCCATAGAAACGCTCGAAGAATGTCGAAACGCGACGTTGCACGAAGTTCAAGAACCACGGGTCTCGCCTCGTCAACGCGTGCACACGACACAACTCTCTGCTGTCCTGGATTCAATACGTGGATCGGTTTTGACAGCCAATGAGTCTAGACCCCAAACTGCAGAGTCGAGTTCCTCTGCGCCGCAGCCAGTAACCTTGCCACCTCTTCGATCCTCATCAACCAGCGTCGCTGAAGATGAAGTGAGCAAAGCAAAGAGAGCTGCACATGATGCTGCAGACGATGAACGTCACCTACGACACTGTGATAGGCTGTTGCTCGCTCCTCTCTTCGTTATGGCTTTGCTGCATGGCTTCGACAAGAATGTCTCGCATGCCAAGACCATGAAGATGGACATAAGTCTCGGAATATCAAGCACACAATGGTCTACTTTATTGATTGCTTGCTATATGGGCTTTATCATCGGCACGGTTGTCGTCGTCGTTTATGTCAGAGCCCAAGGCAACCGTCTACTTGCCATTCTCACGACATTGACCATCATGATGGGCACAGTAACATCCCTCATTGCCTCGAGCACGCAGTTCAATCATGCTTGGTTGTGGATCACGGCTATCCGTTTCTTGCAAGGTCTGTTTGAGGCTGGCTACAATGCGATGATGGCCACCTACCTGCTCCAATTCTATACTGCTGCACAATTGGCACCCCGCATGCTTCTCTTCTTTCTCGCACCGGCAGGAGCTTCTGGTCTCGGAGCACTCTATGCATATGCCATGATCCACATACGTGGAGCCATGATTGACAACTGGCAGGCTTTCTACCTTGGCGAGGGCTTACTGACGGTGGTCTGTGGCA
Organism: Protomyces pachydermus; assembly: GCA_003717275.1. Classification (NCBI taxonomy): domain Eukaryota; kingdom Fungi; phylum Ascomycota; class Taphrinomycetes; order Taphrinales; family Protomycetaceae; genus Protomyces; species Protomyces pachydermus. Next base: position 56,987 of record QXDU01000109.1, on the reverse strand, counting down.
TTGCTGCCTGGTTTTGGCTTCCCAGCGATTGGGCAAACGCCTCATGGCATCGTGTTCTAGCAGATTCTCAAGAGGAATCAAAGGAGTTGGACGCGGAACTTGGTCTCGAGTCGCCACTTCAACGGACAACGACATTGCAATTTATCGACGAAGGCTTCGACTTGCGGCAACTCAAGTGCCTCATTCGCAGCGTTCCGGGTCGTTCGTGGATGCTGGCTGATATCTCTCTTGGCTTGACTACTGCTCTTATTCTTCTCTATTTGCCACAATTCATCGAGAAGCTCGGCTTCAGCTCGCCTCACGCTAATCTCATGACTGTATTTCCCTACATTGGTGCGTTGGCAGTCCTGCTCGTCTCCCTCAAGCTTGCGCCTGGAACAGATCAAGCACGAGCATGGTTGCTTATGTGTATTTTTGCATTGCAAGCAGTTGGATTCTTAATCTACTACATTGTCATGCTTCAGCTTGGCCGGCAAACAGCCACAGCGAGCGTTACATCGCCAAATCTTGAGGGCACTTCTTCAGTGAAAGATAAAGACCTGAGCACAGGCTTCAAGGTGCTTGGCTACCTGTCACTGTTCCTGGCCGCTTCAGGGGTCGGTACGAGCAATGTTCTGGCTGCAAAGCTTTATGGTCTACGCATCGACGATCATGCTCTCAGACTCGTCGTCAATACTGTCGGCGTTGCTCTCATCAATGTAGCAGGTGGTATTGCGTCTTGGGCGCCAAGTACTGGCAAGCAGGAAGTTTTTGGCCTTGCTTTTGCCGCCTTTGGCTTCCTTGTTACATCATGGTCCCTCGCCGACGATTACCTTGTTCAGCGCAAGAGCAGGAGTGCTTCTGATGAGAAGGACAGTCGCAATTAAAGAATCACGACTAGAATAACGTGTCATAGCATTTAGCAGCCTAGCATTTTCTAATATACTTACTTGCTGTTACATCAGCATCCTTTCATGGACGAGAAGAAAACTTAACAACTTGATGACATCCGAATTAGAAAGGGACTACGCGAAGACGCGGTCTGCGAATGCCATGGATTACAAAGATGCGTGAAGGTGATTGAAGTATACAAATCATCTACGAACTTGGCTCTGGAGAGCCAGACGGTCAAAGACTAGCATCTCTTCTGTCTTGCCAAAGTTGCGCTCGTGTTCAGCTCGCTTGGCACTGCACAGCGTCCTTGGTACGTGAAGAATATTGTAAAGGCCGTCATCGTTTCCCCAGAGCAGCTCGAGCTCATTCGGCGTTGGCTTGTTGTTGAGGAAATGCACGTATTGCGCGTCGTTACTCACATCAGTGGCGACCGAGTCAATGCTCGTCGGCGAGACAGGTTCGGCTGGACGCTGTGTGAACCGCGGACAAGTCGGAGAAAGAGAGCGAGACTGCAAGATAAGTGGCTTTGCACGGATTTTTGTGATGCTGACAGTGCGCGCCCGCGATACTTGTGAAATAGATGAGAGGTAAGCGAGGCCTTCGTTGAACTCGTCTTCGACTTCGGATTCATGCTGGTCGCTCGATTCACCTGACTGGCTTTCATCAACGGATGCGCTACTGAACGACTCGGCATCTGAGATAGTTGCCCAGGACTTGGATCGTAATGTGCGAATCTCCTGATTCTGAATGTCAAGGAAGGCAAGAGCCCATTCGCTGTCCAAGGACTCGATGGTCTTCTGAATGCACTTCGTCGTGCAAGCAGGCTTACAAGTACATTGGTGCGCTGCTTGAATCGTGGCAGACTGTTCGTCAGTCCGTGTCGCCTCCGAGCTGCGCCGTATATAAAGGTGAGACTCTGTCAGGGAGAGACTTCTTGACTCTGCAGAATGAAGTGTTGCAAGCTCGAGATCGTCATCAGTCAATGACGGCGTCGAGAGGCCTGTCAGTGAGGCCACACCAACTTCCTCATCTTCTTCGTCATCAGAAATATCATCGAAGCTGCGACGTGCTGCAGGCAAAGTGAACACAACATTCGCCACTTCTGTCAGCGTCTGCAAAACGCACTTGCAGCTCTGAATAACTTCATCTTGCATGCTCTTGGCAGCCTGGCGAGACCTGTTTTCCAATGACTTGACTACATGCTGAAGTTGATTCAGGCTAGTGTAGAATTTGCCAAAAAGATCGATCAAATGTGCCGGGCGCATCTTGGACCCCTGACTATTCCATGGTGCCTCTGGATTGCTCACAATGCTGATAATGCGAGTAATGGCATCAATCGTCGTGGGTTCGCATAGTCTGATGGGCATTTCGATCGCATTGCAGTACTCTTGCGTCTGCAGCATTGTCGAAATACATTTTCGAAGTCTCCGCACTGTACGTTTAGGATCAACGAACGATTCTGTCGGTGATTGTTGCACAAGACAAAAGCCAGAATAACTGGGCAAAGTGCTGGCCTGTCGCTTGTTTCGCAGTCTATCGATCACGGTCATTGCGAGACTCGAGAATTGACCACGTTAGTTTTCGGTTTCAGCCAACCACACTGTTTCGTCGATATATGTAGGTCCAGCAAGCAGGTATACGGAATGGTTGTGATATGGTTCCGCAGCTCTTGAGGCGATGCGGAGGACTTTGTATCTAGGCGGATTTTGAGAAGAACGATCACATGAAGGCTGATACAGTGTTACGGCAAACGATGGTTTCAGCCCGGTGACACCGGCTTACCGCTTGCTTGCAACACGCGCAAGGGAAACCTCTGCCCCGCCTACTGGTCCTGCACGTCTCAGGTACGAAATGAAGTGTAACGTCCGCTCGTGCTTTTCATTGGCCAATCTCGTATTTGGTGGACTTTCTTTTCTCCTTTGACTTTTCCGCCGCGCGCTGCCAAAGTTGGCGCCAAGGACAATCTGGTAGACTTCCTTGGACCCCTGCCTCGGACGCTTCAGCAAGGGCGAACTGCGAGCAAAGCGAGTCCAAATGAGTACGAGTCAGTACGACTCTCCTTGATGTACTTATGGGCGACTATCGCAGACTCCTTGGCTAAAAGAGATGTCTGTGCTTCGCTACGATGATGGACTTAGACATAGGCGACATGGGATGTATGATTGGCATTCATTACTCTTGCATGAAGAGATGCAACCTTGTGAGTCTCACAGGAAGTGAGAGTCGTCCTGGTAGCGCTCGTGAGTGGTCGACACGGCAGTCCATTGCTTGAGGATGTCTCGCGCGCATGCATTGACTAGGCGTTGAGTGACTTGAGTTCGTTACTACGGTCGAGCCGTTGGTATAGAGTGCCAACGGAGTTCATATATACAGCGCCTGAGTCACCAGCGAGCACAACCATTCGAGCATCAATTGACTCAGCAAGAGTGAGACTTTCCGACGGCCCATCTCGAAATTGGTCCGCCAAACTTCTCGCCGGCGCCGCCCGGGATCACGCGCCCATCTACATGTACTCTGCAGGTACCCGGCAAATTGTGAAGACGTGAAGCTGCTGAGATGCGTCTGTGTTCAGGTAACATGGAACATACACACAGATTGACCATTCACGAGCTTGAGCAAGAGACGAGTCCAGGCGCTCGCGAGTCGCCGTGAATTCCAGTTCAACGGTCGCGGGAAGCGTGTCTCACGCGAAAATTGTCTGGCAGATTGCAATTTCGGCAGCCAAGGATCGATCCATGGTCAGGCTGCTCCTGACACGCTCGACAAAGACACGCAGACCATCTTGTAGACGTCGCCGACTCGACGGCCTTTGATGTTCGCTTTGTTTTACTGTGTATACAGCCCGATGATGAGTGGGCTTCCTTGAGGTCCCGGCTGTATTCGCAGGGCAGCTTTTTTCTACGACTTATGACGACAATTCCGCAGTGTGAAGAACAGAAAGCTTCGATACAAGTCAGGCCTGCAAGTGTATTCCGAGCACTACCACCGTGATTCCATAATCACCGGCCACAACAGCGGCGGATCAATTTTGACACGCGCAGAAGAGATCTCGACGTCATGCTACATTTAAGAGCTTTTTTTCTAAACGTTGTTTGTGTGCATGCTTAATCGGGCAGGCCGTTAATTCAGCATCTTCACACTTGCCTGGCTGTACAGTAGTTGTGGCCGCTATGGGTGCTCCGTGGGCTTCACCGATTGTTTAGAATAATGTATACCATGTCGATCGCCGGTGTGGAATCAAGCTGAGTCCCTCGATAAGGACATCTAAATTCACGTACATGGACCGGGTATGAATGATTTTGCTTGATGAGGATAAACAGAACTGTCGCTAGATAATTATGATAATATAAATGAGATAGAGATGATGACGATCTTCATAACATGCTAGTATTGCGGTCGAGCATTGCCAAGCGGTGGGTAAGGTCCTCGTCCTTGCATCGGCTGTTGAGATGGCATCGGACGACTACCATAACTCGGTCGTCTCGTCTGCGCAGGGAGACCTGCATCATTCCTCAATGCAGGATGCGATGCGCTTCTTGACATGACTGGATACGGTCCAGCAGGCATGCGTGGCTGCTGTTGCTGTTGCTGCAATGAAGCCTGTCTCAATTGCGGCTGAGAACGACTCTGCCAAGGCTGTTGCTGTCTTTGCTCATGTTGCAACGCAGGACTCGTGATCGCCGCCAAAGGTGCGTCATAGCTTGCTTGACGATGGTATGTCGGTGCTCGCATGTTGCTAGGTCGTGCACCTGGCGGTGGCCCACGGAATGCCGGGTGTGTATTTTGCGGTTGGGCATATGCGTGCGCTGGCGCAAAGCGAGGTTGTGCATGGTCCATGGGATGCATGGGATGCATGGGATGTGCGTCGCCAGGGCCTCCGCTTTGTTGTGGTCTGTACATGGGTAAAGTGTCGTCTCTGACAAGTGGAGGTGGTGACGGTCTATAAGCGTCCTTCTTGGTGGACGAAGCGCTACTTGCAAGACTGCCACTCTCGCTCGTCGAGCGTGACATAGCAACTGGCAATGGTGTTTGAGGTCCCTTCTCCATGTCACTCATGAGTTGAGGCAATGTTGGCTTTTCTCTTATTAGTGACTTGGAGCGTGCCAGATCCTTCTTGTTGCCCACCTTACCGGAGGGTATGCTGCCATTCTCTTCAGCACGCGTCCGTGCATAGCGATCGAGTCTCTTCCTGCGTGCCTTCTCCATGATACGCTCAATGCGTTTGTCGATCCGTCTGACCACGAACTCCGTCAGGCCGCCACGAATATGGTACAGGATGGGGAAGAAGAGCAGTGCAGCCAAGCAGAAGCGCACAAAGGAGAAGAGCCAGATGATGAGTGAGAGGGCCATGAAGCCCAACACAGTCCACTGGAAGTATGTGATATTTTCGTAAGCTTCTGGTTTGAAGGAAAAGTTGCGCGTGCTCAGGACGCTAAAGACCGTCATGGCATTGATGGCCTGTCTAGGTCCTTCAGACAGAATCAAACGCTTCCAGCCAATGAAGCTAAAGAAGACCCAGAATGCCATCGAGTCGGACTTTTGGTCCGTTGCGGAGAGCTTGTGAAACAAGCAGTGGTAGTCGTAGCCCTTGACGCTGTACCATCTATTCGCGATAAGGTTGGTGAATGCAAAGGAAATGTTGCGACTACGAATGATGCGTATCGCGACGATCCAGTCCCAGATAAGGAGGACGACAGATAGGATGATGCAGCCGCTAAAGATCCACTTTGTTATGTCGTGCGCAATGAATGTCTGTTGTGCAACGGCTTGCGCATTTGTATTGAGAATGAGCAGACCAATGGCCGTGTAAATGTCTAATCCCAAGATGGCAAATGAACGTATGATGCCAAACCAGATCGCTAGGTATCCAATGCGCGCGCCGAATGAGCCTGTATGAAAGTCGCAGATGTCAATGAAGTCGAAGCGGTGGTCGACCTTTTCTTCACGCTTCCACTGGCTGCTCCCACAGCAGACCATGTTGTTAGAGGTCTTACAGGTGCTAGAGCAGGATACGACTGGACGAGTGTCTCAAGACAAGCCCGTATCGCGAAGAGATTGTGTGGTGAGCAGGTGCGCTGATATTTGAGAGAGCTGGAGGAGGCCTGCTTTTTCCTTTGATGTGCTAGATGTGTTGCAATCAGTCTCTGTGCTCCTTCTTCCTTTGCGTCTTGGCTGATCCGGCAGCCTCAGAAGTGATGGGCCCAGGGCCGTGCGAGGGAGACCAAGGAGAGGAGTCGCGCGCCCCCGCTTGTTGTGTATTTTGGAGGCAGGAGGCTGAACAAAGGAAATTGCAAAGAATGCAGCAGCAACGACATAGCTGATCTACCATCATCGTCCATCAAAGGCCTGCTGTGAGCCTGTGTATCAAGGGCTGCCTGGTGGGCTCGTGCTAGTCAGCTTGTTCTGTTCATGAAACTCCAGCAGCCGCGCTCAAACTAAATGCTTATTGTCGATGCCAGTGTCCCTGTGCAAGATGATTGATATCACTGCCATTAGTTTCTTTGACAAAGCACGCTGATCACTGTACTTGTGTCCAGAGTCCAGACTATGATCGTTGAGCCCCCGCGATATCGAACTGTACTCGAGCATGCTTTGTTGACCGAGACCCACATGCATGGCAAGCAGACATGTTCAGGGGAAAACACACAAGTGGACGGGGTGCGTTGCGAAAGCTCACCCCAACGTCGCCATCCTAGTATGACTACAAGTTGAAAGACCTGGTTGGCTAATTTGCGCTGACGTGTCGTCGTCGTCATGATACAGCATCGAGAGGCAAGTCACATGCTCTATCAACCTCTTCTGGCCACAAGCTAATGCTAGATTCATACTGCAATTCCAGCTCAAGAAGAGTTTCTATTGGCTCTATCTATCGTTCGCGATCTGGCCGTAGATCAAGGAACAGCTTTACGCGCTCTGGCAGAAGCTACTGCGGTCTATGCAGACCTCATCGCCAGCCGGACTGACTACAAGCAAAATGCTCTTGGCAGTGCGCAGATTCAAGTGATGTGCCTGGTTCATGCATCAGAGTCTTTCGAATCTCTTGCAGAATCGCAGATTCAGCTTGCCAGTAGCATGGCAAAAGCCTTTGAGCCGGCCAACAAGCTTGTGTCCAAATATTTTAACGATTTGGCCAATGCAGAGAGGGCCTTGGAGGACAAGTGCGATCTGGAGAACAAGCGAGTGGAAAGATCAAGGGCAAAGGGGGTCGTTGCAGAGGCCAAACAAAATCTTTTGCTACTTAAGCAAGATCACCTCCACTTCTTCTCCGCCAGGCTTGCTGAGGTGGACTTGATTTTGACTCGAAGTAGTGCTACTGTGGCGTCCAGGCTCTACACAAATCTCTCAGATGCTATGCAAAAGGCAGGAGCAGCCAATGGCCTGACAGGATTGGAAAAATGGATCCTGTTTCTAGATGGCATGCAAAGCAAGCGACAACAAACCAAACACTGCTCGCTAGGTCCAGCTGACCTTGGTGGTGACAAGGATACAGATCGGATCATGTCTTTGAAGCAGTTCATCGATGAGGAGCGAAAAGTGGCTCAGGACTTGCCCATCACTCGATGGCGAAGCTCCATCGTTGGCCATTTGGAACGGATCGCCAGCGATGACTCTGTCGCAAGGGACGGCGAATCGACCATATCTGCCTTTGAGCCAGTCGTTAGGCCTGGACCGGACCTGACGGCGGAACATGAATCGAATGCACCTGCTGTTCACTCAGCCAGCGCATCCATCAATCAAGTTGACGGCGATACGTCCACAACTCGCAGTGAACGGCGACGTGCCAGGATGCGCGCATCGCGACTGGACTCGGATGTTTTGCCTGAGGCAGAAGAGGATGCCTCGGAGTCTGGTCAGTTGGTTGAGTCGAAGCAGATGCAAGAAGTGGTCCCCGATATTCAGTTCTCGGGTTCGGTTAATGCTTCAAGAGCCTCTTTGCCGATTCCCTCTGTCACTAAATCACTGGGCACGAAACACATGAGTATGAGTGCTATGAGTCATGTTCAGAACAGCAGCGAGTCTCTTGACCTCGCAAAGGTGCCTTCGATGCCAGCTCCATCACCAGACAAGCGCCGACAGAGTCAGCACCCTCCGCCATTGGTGCCAACGCCAAGCTTCTCCCAACGAGATCTGCCCAAGTTTGCCCCGCAGTCGCGTCAAGTTGAAGAGCATGCAGATGGCCAACAGTCGCCTTCATCTGTGCAGAACAGGCAAGCATCTCCTAGTAGCAAGCATCGAAAGCGATTGAGTAAGTTCCCCGGAGGTCTCAAGCTCTACCGACTCTTTACCAGGCCCAGTGGTCGAATGAAGAAGGAACGTCGTCAAAGCATCTTTGGGCGGAAAGTCGTTCAATCGCCTGACTCTGGCACTGAACCTTTACCCTATCATCGCTCGGCTCATGCTGACGCCAATGCAAGCACCACAACTCTTGATGGATTTCTTTCATTCCAGCACTTGCGACAACAAACATCCAAGCCTCAAACCGCTCATGGTGATTCGTCGAGGCGCATCAGCATGCTGCCAATCAGTCCGCCACGGCCAGTCAGTGCAACAGCTGCTCAACCAAGGTCAAGGCTTTCCGTCGCAGTCGACACTGAGGATCATGGCGAAACGCAGTGGGTGACGAAGAAGATTATGAAGAAGCAGGATGCAAGTCTGCGCAGTTTCTCATCTGCATCAATCAAGCGCGTGTCTGGAGCGACGAAGCAGGAGGACGATACAGGCAAGCTGGGAAGTCCACTCGTTCAGACGACTACCCGCCAGTGCAATGTATCTGCGCCCAGCGACTCGACCTCTGGCTTGTTCGAGGCGACGACCGATAGGAGTGAGACTGGTGTGGTGGAGATTGTGCTGGCAGTAGACAGTGCTCCTCAGCAAGGCATCACTGATGAGGCCAAAGAACTAGAACCAGAGCCGAGTCGTGTCAGTCCAAAGCCATCGGATGGCGCAAAGAAAGCACCGGCAGGAAGCGTCAGATCTGTGGACACGAAGCCTTTGCCAAAGACGACCGGCCTAATGCCTGCTTCAAGCCCAAACATTCAGGCCTTTCAACCAGGTCCGAATCGCTTCTAAGTAATCTTCAAGCGTACAGTCCCCTGCTGACGCATTTTTCCGCTTCGACGAGTCAGTACCTAATTCTGGTGAAACACCTAGCTTTTGCCAGTTTGCCTGTTTCTACAAAGAAGTGATGGAGCCTGTGCCTACCATAGCAAGATATTGGCGACCCGTTCAAGATAGCTTTCCATATTCAGATCGGTCCATGCGAGCTTATCGTGTTTTGTCGATTCACCACATGTGTGGCTGGCGGGTGGATTAGACGAAGCGCCGTTGCTAACTTGCCATTGAGTAGTTCTACTGCAAAAATAGCTTGCTGCACAATGCGTACGGCGAGCATACCTGGCAACTGTGGCAAGGTATTCATAGATGCAACATAAATATCGCAGCTGCAAAAGCCTAGCTGACGTCCCGATGGCGATTTGCGAGTTGTGAACAAGTCAGTCCGAGAGTCCCTGTTCCCTGTGTGCTGATCTCGCAACAGTGCGGGTCGTTTTCGCGAGCACACCCCTGACAAGGTACACTACAAACAGATGGACCATGTGTGGTAGCTCTTCGCCAGGAAACGTAGCGAGCAGTCTACGACAGAAGATTTCGTCAGAGATCATGCTCTCCGTTTACTCATTTCATAGCCCCTGAATCGTCTTGGCATACAAGAAAAACGGGCTCCGATCGAAGTGCTATGATGTGCTATTGCATTGACTACGCCAGGTGCGCTTCAATTTAGAATTCAGCGCATGCTCACAACTATTCCGTGTCCGATGTCCATATGCATATTCAGGGTGTTGTGTCGATCTTTGGGAGAGAGGGAGCTGAGCGCGGAGAATGTGGATCACTGAATGTCGCCTTGGAAATACGAATCTTCCGCAGCAAACATCAAATTACCACATTTGCTCGGGTCGCCCTTTCCTCGTACGCCCGCACCGTCCATGACGCCCCAAGTGTGTGACAGTGTGTCAGGTGAAGATCGGTGGGCCCGTGCATCCGTGTCGCTGATATGTAAGCTGGCCGACCTGCACCATCTTCGCATAAGACCCGGCACTCCATTGAGCGCTTGACACTTTCGTCCTAGTCCATATTCGCCATGTCAAGACCAGCAGGAAGAAGTGTCCATTCTGTATGTATCACAATGTCAGCTATTCAGGGATGGTATGCTAACAAGAACAAGCACCAGAATGAGATCAATCCGTTTGAACAAACGTTCGCAGTGTACAATCAGCGCACCTATTCCGAGGAAGCCACTGGATCGCAGCAGCAAGTCCGACCAGCGAAGCCAGTCCGGCCGTTTTCTTACGAAGCACTGCGTAGCAAGTCTGGAAGCATCAACTCATTAAGCTCCAGGACAAGCAGTCTTTCCAGTGAACAAGATACGCCGCTTCACCACAGCAAGCCGTCAAGATCATGATCCGGGCTGGCACACATGTACAGAAATGACTGCGCTGGCGCATCCTTACAAACTTATTGGCTGGTCCATTTTCATGACATCGACGATTTCACTACCACATCCTTAAACAAGGCTCTCAAAGCCAGCCTCGCACTGGATCGCTTCTCTCTTCTCGAGGGCTAGATTCTCCTACTTGTATCCTTGTAATTTAACTGTAAAGCCCTCTGAGCAATCGCACCCTTTACCTTATCTGCATTCTCTCGCGAGCCGTCCTGAATCATTGGTCTTCCTTGTGCTATTTGTCGCTGTCCAGGACGCTCTGCTGAAACTCGCGTCGTCGTGTCATTTCAAGCGCAACTACTTGTAGGCTTGCACTCGTTAGTTGCCGAGCTGGAGTCAGATGACACTTTGCCGCTGCCGCTCATCTGAATATTCTTGTCGCCAGAGGGCCACCCGTCACGGCCACTTCCAAGACTGCTCAAGCTCGTTGCTTGACACGCATGAATTGCTCAGCTCGCTATGATAGATGAATCGTGCTATTGATCTAGTCACATCGGTCATCAACTCGGCACAGTCTGTCTTTGCTGCTATCCAGCGTATCAAAAATGAACTCCACACAGAACAACTCGATTTCGTGCACTTGTTTCGAGTCTTGACCAGGTCACGCCCAGAGCCAGGGTCTACCGGCCAAGAGCATCAATGCACTCCTGCTGAATCGTTTGAAATTGTTGTCGCGGCTCTTGCTGCGTTCGTGTCGTATAGCCCGATTCCACTGGATCGCCTATGGACAGACAGCATAAATGAGGTTCTCGCAGCTTACGTTCCTGCGCAGCAACAAGCTGAAAGCGAGTCTTGGATCATGGAAGCAGATCTTTTACCCAGACACATTGATTTACTACGAGGGCACCACATATCTACATCGAAAGCGCTAGCATTCGTTGCTGTTCACAAATCAACTGGACAAGTGGTGCTTTCGTTGCCCGGTACCAACAGCAAGCAAGACTGGCTGTCCAATCTACATTCAACGCCGACTGAATTGGTTTTGCACATAGCCAAGGGCAAGACGTGTTCACTCAGCGTTCATGCCGGCTTCTTGACGATCGCCAAGACTCTCTACGGCCACCCTCAGGTGCGCGAATACTTGTCCAACGCTCTCTTGGCTGGCTTTGACGATCTACTGCTATCAGGTCATTCTCAGGCTGGTGCAGTGATGTCCTTGCTCGGTTTGCTCTTGGCTTACCCGTCGCTGCCATCTACCGACTCTGGCGAAAGTCCAGGGCGGTCTAGACGACGCATGGTCTTTCGCAACATCAAAGTCATTACGTTTGGCAGTGGTGCCTGGTGTGCAGAAACCTCGGAAACAGAACTTTGCTCCCTTAGAAAAGTCTCAATTCAAAGTTTTGTCCGCTGCAAGAGAGAGTTGGCTACATGGCGAATCGACCCAGTGCCTTTCGTGGCCGAGAGTCTTCTGGAACCCCCAAGGTCTGGCGCAGCCCAAGAAAAGCCTTGTGCTTCATCCATGCGACCCGGAGGGCATCTTTTTTTGCTGCTCGATAGCCGATCTAGGCATGAAGAAGCTCAGATCCGTCGCATGACGGCGACAGAGCTACAGCAGCTCTCAGGCCTAGTGTGGCTCAATTTGGATGCTTCTGCTCACAGCATGGCAGGCTATGTAGCCTTCTTTTTGCGTCAGCTGTCTAAAGTTACTGGCGGACGTGGAGGCGGAGAAGTCATGAGAGCAGCTGTACACCGCCTGGGTGTCATGGAATATGATGAAAAGCACCCAAAAGCGACTATTGGTCTATTGTTGGAGGATAATTCAAGTCCATCACAGACTTCTCCTTCATCAGACGAAGGGAGAATTGCGCCGGAGGTAAATGATAACGAGGACATCGAGGAGGATGAGGATGAAGATGAAACAGCAGAACACGCAATGATGACACGGTCCAAGAAGAGAAGATTGGGGTGACTAGAAATAGAAGAGCAAAGACATTGCTTGCGAATTGGACAAATACTCAAAGCCAGCGCAAGCGCGAAAACACACGAAGAGTCATGGGTCACTGAACATCAGTAGGTCGACGAAGCGGACCGCCCTGAGCGCCAGAACCAACCTTGGCGCGTATTGACATTTCCAGAGGAACTCGTATCTCGAGCACTCGTCCTTGCGCCAGGGGCACGTCGCATGGGCAAAATATCATCTTGTCCAATGTCTTCAAAATCAGAGTCAGTCATGGGCGTTTGGCGTCCACTCGCGCTCCGAGCCTTACCTTTCTTGCTGCTCAGGCTTGTATGACTTTCATTACCTTCCGGAATGGCTGTAGGAACTGAAGCGCCCACATAACTTGGTGCAGGCTGCGACATGGCCTGATCCAAGAGCTGTAGCCAATTGTTCACCTTTTGCTTTTGTAGCGTAATATAGTTGGCACGCTCTTCTGGTTGCAAATGTGACGGCACTATGTCCGCCGCCGAGGAAGGAGTCATGGAAGTTGCACTGCGCGAATAAGAAGAGATGAATGCCAATAACGTCGCGGGAATGGTCTCTGGAGAACTTCCCACTGGCACTGTCCTGAAGCGCGCGAGCAAGTTTGCAATGAAACCATCTTGTTCAGCAGGGCCTGTGGATGAAGTCGGTGTAGCGCTGGTTTCGGGTGCCCCTGCAGCAGGTCCAATGAGGATCTCTTGCACGAGCCTGTACAGACGTTGCAACTGTGCTGCGCCGCTCTGCATTGCTTGCTGGTGGAGTGTGAAAATGAGCTTATCCAGATCGCGCTCATGTAGCACGAGTTGTGGATACAAGTAGTGTAGATAGAGCTGCGTCGCGCCTTGTGTCTGAGGGAGTACCATCCATAGTACGACGACCATTTTTGCTTCCTTATAGAGCGGGACCCTGTCTAATCAATATCGGTCAAGACGATGAGCATCTGCCGTACCATTGTAGAAAAAGGTAAGTCCAATGCTCGACGAAGAGTAAGCAGCCCATCAAACTCCAGTACATGAGCCATGGTGTAAGTTGCGAGACGTCGTTTGCCTTCAGCGCCTTGAAACTTGCTAGAATTGGGAAGAGGAAGCCCGCGACGGACGTGATTACGCTTGCGATGAATCCAGTGATCATTACTGCGCTTGAAACAAATGCGCCTCGGTCGCAATAGGCTTATAGGCACCGGCTAGAGAGACTGTGAGAAATCTATCTTGTGTGAGAGACTGCCAGACGGGCGCGCTCAAGGCCGCTGTAATGTATGTGCTGCTTGTGTGTGGAGACGTCAGATCCAACGATCAGCCGCAAGTCACAGCTTCAGATGGAGAGAGAATATAAAAAGGATGAATGAGTAATGGGTACTGATCGGAAGTATTACGAAAGTGGAGGGTATGAGAATAGAGAGATAACTGACCGGGACACTTAGAACAGAAGACTCATGGCCACAGCCGTGATCATAGCCGATGCAAAGGTCATGGAGACTGTGCTGCCGGGCATGGCGGCACTCTGGTTGGCCTTCGGAAGGACGCTGCCGTCCGTCCGCTTGGGGTCTCCACCGACTGGGTTGGTACCTCCAGCTGAGCATGAGGCGTCCATGATAGTTTTGAATGTCACAGGTGTGCACTGAAGGCCGTCAATGTTCTTCGTGTAGAGGTTGAGGGAAGGAGCTGAGGCCCTAGGGCCGGCTTGAGGGACAGGAATGGGAGTTGAGACAGGCTGTCCAGGCGTAGGAGCATCAGCAAAGGGAGTAGGGACTGGAGTCTCGGAAGCGGCATCCGCTCCATCCAGACCAGTAGCACCGGTTTCGGGAACAGTGACTTGGTCGACTGACACAGCAGTCGAGGAGGGAGCAGGAGGAACAGTGGTATCAGTAGCACCGGCACACACGAAGAACTGTGTGTTGGAGTTGAATGAGAGGACATTGTTGTTGACGGCAAAGGTTGTCGTGGCAAGACCAGCGGCAGCGGCAGCATCAGGAGATTGGCAAGCAAGTTGGTCGTTGAGGACGCCACAGACATTTCCTGTTTGGTCCACAAGCGTGTCCTTTTCAATCTTGAACTTCACATCGTGTGCGCCGTCGGTCGTTTGTGAAGGCTCAAGGCTGACACCATCGGCCGACAGAGAGAACCAGCAGTCGGATGCAGAAGGTGTGCCGCTAGGTGAGCCAGGTGTGTCGCCATTCACAGTCGTAGTCGTACTTCCGGTGTCGGAGCCTGTGTTGCCACTGCCACTGGTGAGACCAGTCGTTCCAGTACCTGTGCCTTCGTTGCCAGGAGCGCTAGAAGGTGGGTCATTGGTGAACGCAATACCGTTGATGATTGTGACGGAGGTCTTGACGTCAACCTTGACATTCACACTGGTAGACGTGCTGGAAGAAATGGTGGTAGATGGAGCTGTGTTGCAGACATCAGACTTGCTGATGGTGTAGCCATTGTCCTGGAGTGTCTTGAGAGCCTCAAGGATGGCAGCGTTCTTGGCTGCATCATCAGTGAGCTTTGGTGCCGGGTTTGGGGTCGCAACAGGCGAGACAGGCTCAGTTGGTGGCTGAGGGGGCTGGGCGAGGAGAATGGGTGTGGCCGAAGGTTGGGCTCCATGTGCTTCCTTGTGAGCGTGCGCCAGGACACCCATGGAGAGGCTGGCGGTGATGAGACTTGCCTTGAATAACATACTTGTTGTTTGAAAATGTATGCGTGAATGCTCTTATGTGTGGGAGTAAAAGAGTGTGATGATAGCCTTGTAGGTGTCTTTGTTACAGATGGTAGCCTGGGAGGAAGGAAAACAGAAGGATGTGGCCTTTTGAATGCTTTGCAAATATCAGGGGCACACAAACCAGCACATCAGCAATGCCAAATACCTTGCTGTCCGAATGCGAATGCTGCCCTTGGTAGCATCGTGCAATGCTGTTCGTCAATGAGTGTGACAAACATAATTTCCCTTGGGCCTAGATCTGCAATGTGTTTTCAGGTGTACTCCTGAGCTCTGAAGTCCTTCAGTAGTGGAAGTCCTCACTCAGCAAGTCTTTGCGGATTTTGTAAACGTCTTCGGCCACGCTCAGACAAGAGTAATCTACTTGAGCGAGCTTGAGTCCGCGCTTGGCGTCAGTGAATGCGACTAGCTGGCCATGGAAAGGAGCCGTGATCTGCGAAAGACCTACTCCGTCTTCCTCGGTTGTGCCGCCCACGTTGCAGAACACAAATACAATCTCGTTTTCGAAGGCTCGCAAGGTACACATCGCATTGAGAAAGATCTGCTCGCTCTTGCGATTGAAGCTGCGGCCTGCCCCTGCATCGCTCAGCATCCAACACGTCGGCGCAATGACGGTTTGGACTCCCTGTTTGACTAGGCACCGGAACGCTTCCGCAAATGCGCAGTCCCAGCAGATGAGGAGACCGACTATGCCATAGCGTTCTGTGTGAAAGACGGCGTGTTCTTCTTCACCCTTTTGGAAAATTGCACGCTCGGGGTGCCAAAGATTCTTCTTGCGGTAGATGGACAGGATTGAGCCGGTCCGATCAATGAAGTAGCAGTTGTTGCTCAAGATGAGCTCGCCGTCACCTTTGACGTCTTCCCACTCACCTATAGTACCAGGGACTAAGTCGATAGATAGCTCTTTGGCAAGCTCCTGGAATCTCTGCAGGAAGGTGCCATCTTGGTCAGCCCAAGCTTTGTCTTCGCTGTTGACAGGAAGCGCTAGCGAATACTCAGGTAAAACAGCCAAGTCGGCTCCCTGGGACTTAGCTTGGCGCACAAGATCTGAAGCGCTTTGGAAATTCTCTTCAAGTGATGCGTTGGTACTGGGAATATGTTGGCAAACTGCAATAGTAGGACTGTACATCGCGAGCCCTTAGCTAGCCAGTTGCTTCGACTACTTGGGAGTTTGTCTTGCAGCGAGCAGTTTCCCAATTGAAGCAGAATAATCAAGCAAGCTCTTCCTGTATTGAGACAAGTGCACGAGGCCTAGAGCTCAGAGCAACATCAACGTCGATGTCTGTGTGGATTCAGTCAATGCATATGCATATGTTGACGAATTTCGGCCTCGATGAATGTCACACAGCAGTCTTGGGTGACATCCAACTGCACGAGCCAACTCCATGTGGCCGACGGTGCATGCTGGTCTCCTCTCAAGCTCACTGAAGACAGTCTACAGAAATTGCCACTGCAGTATTCTTGACTTTCAATAGCAGCTTCATCGCCTGTAGCCTCTACATCCCTCAGACTAATAATAGCTTGAGCGCAAGACACTGCCTCGTTCTTGGCAACAAGTCTCTATACTTAGTCCGGCTGCCTCTCTCTCTCTCTCTCTCTCTCTCTCTGGGCTCTTACTAGATACAACATGCCACTCGACGACAACCTTTGCTCCTTCACGTTCGCTCAGCTTGACGCAGATCGCAGCATTGTCATCGTCGCAGAAGAGAATCGTCTGGAACCTACATACTACAAGCGCCGCATCCAAGCGCCTGTATCGAACGGACAAGAGCCTGCGGCATACAAGATCGAGGTCTCTGATCCCTACTCCCAAGCTGTCTACGGTGACGTCAGCAGCTCATCTTTGTATGGTGCCAACGAAGTTCAGATGATGCTGCGACAACCAGACGTCCCTGTCACGCTATGTAGTACAGGCAAGATCAGGTTCGAATGGCAATTTGAATATGAGGGCCATACTTTCTGCATCCGCAAGGACAACGTCCTGGCATCATCACCAGCGAATCTGACTCTTGAATGGCATGCATCCAAAACACAACACAAGCACGACTCGTCAATTGCTATATGCCATTTTAGTTGCCGTTCAAAGCGATTCAGACTGACCATGCTCGACTACAATATTGAAAGAATACAAATACAAGACCCCAAGGGTTTTGAAATTTGTGTACTCTTGTGCGTTTTGTTCATTGCCGATCTGTGGTACGCAGAAGGCTCCTTCTTTCAGTTGCCGAATGAATCAGACAGACTGAAATCATTCAGGTCAGCAGAAGAGATAATGGAAGCGGATGCGAAGATGAACGTGGCATCAGCGTCCAAATTACGAGAGGATCAGGCTCGACCGAGCACTGGACGGTTCAGTCATCTCCTAAGAAGACGCAAAAGTATGGCTACTTCTTGAGCTTGGTCCTCAATCCTTGCGGTACGTGTACATATCTACTTCATGCCCCTCTTCTATTCAACAGAGCTTGCAGCAAATCACCGATCTGCCCTGTATGCGATGCAATATGGCAGCCAGCATCCCTCAATGCTTTGGTCTTCTCTTCAGCCGTCAGCTCACCAGCCATTCGCAAAGCACCTGCATGCCCCATGACGCATCCCTCAGGTGCCGTCCAACCTGCGACCATCGCAACAACGGGTTTTGCATCCATGCCTAGCCGAGCATTATACTCACACACAAACTCTGCTGCGTCGAGTTCCGCTTCGCCACCAATCTCACCGAGACACACCATTGCTTCCGTATCAGCTCTGTCGGCAAATAACCGCAAGCCCTCGACGAGAGATGTACCTGGCAGCATATCGCCACCCATGCCAACCACAAGACTTTGCCCTAATCCTAATCTCGTCGTCTCACCAACAGCTTCATAGGAAAGCGTCCCACTCTTCGAAACAATGCCGATACGTCCCGCCTTAAATTGTTGGTAAGGCATGATGCCAATCCTGCACCTGGCAGAGGGAACAATGACTCCGGGACAATTAGGTCCTACCAAGCGCGACCTTGTCGTGGTTTTGAGCATCTCGTGGACACGAAGCATATCATGGACTGGTATGCCTTCTGCAACAGAGACAATCAGAGGGATTTCATTCTCGATCGCCTCCATGATTGCGCCTGCAGCGAGAAATGCTGGAACAAAGATGGCCGTTGCATCAGGGTGTACGTTTCGAACGGCTTCTCTCACTGTGCCGAATACAGGTAGATCCAAATGAGTAGACCCGCCCTTTCCAGGGGACACACCACCCACGACATTCGTGCCATATGCAATGGTCTGCATTGCATTGACGGTCCCTTGCTTTCCTGTGAACCCTTGATAGATGACTCGTGTTTCGGAAGTCAGATCAAGAGATCTCGTCCGCTGTGCTCTATCGCATAGGCGTCTGCTTGTTGAATAAGTGCGACGCTGTATCACAGATCCAAGACTGACGTCTCCCCTGACAGGTGCTCTTGCAGCAGCGGCGATAACGCGACGAGCAGCAACATCAATGACATCTTCAGCAAAGAGCTGCAGACCTGATTCTGCAATGAGGCGCTGTCCCTCTTCGGCATTCGTACCTCTCAATCTCACAACGATTGGTACTTGACTGACATCAAGCTCCTTTGCAGCCAAAATGATGGACTCTGCAATCATGTCACATCGAATGATGCCACCATAAATATTGACCAGGATCGCCTTGACTCGGGTGTCGGCAAGCAAGAGCGCAAAGGCCTTGATCAGCAATGCTGTGGTCGCTTGGCCGCCTGTATCGAGAAAATTAGCTGATCGACCACCTAGCTGTCGCAGAATATCGTTCGTTGCCATTGCCAGACCTGCGCCATTGACGACGCAGCCAATATCACCATCCAATTCAGTGTAGATGAGACCGGCAGCTTCAGCTTTGACTTCAAGTTTCGTTCGCTCATCAGCCTTGAGGAGCTTAGCGATTGATGGCTGACGTTTTAGCGCATCCGTATCGACCTTGACACTCGAAACGACAACCTGCACATCATCAAACTCAATTGCAATCCCAAACGATAGTTCCGTCAAGTCATGCTTTTTGAAGAACATCCATAGTCGGTCCAAATAAACAGTCAGCTGTAACTGCTGCAACTCCGTCAAACCATATCGTATCGCCTGCGAAACAGGACCAAAAGCGCGCGTAGAAAGCAATTTTGACGAGTATTGCAATGGAAGCGTTGTTTTCGTCTCATAATCAATTTCCAATAGTGGAGACTTTGCTTGTCGATCAATCCGAATGGTGAATAATGGGCCATGTCGCGAAAACTTGCCCATAGCAGGTGTTCGTGCTGGGTTGCGAGACTTGGTTGAAATATCGATTCCTGATTTCTTCAAGAGACGCGCTGCATCTGTTCGAGAGATGGTCGTGAAGGATGCTTGCCATGTCGGACGTGTCGCTTGTTGTAACAACCGTCTTGCACAGCGGACCGAGCGATGCATAATTGTCGCGTTGTCGAGTTACGGAGCATGCCGAAGTGGGGTCATTGTCATGTCGCAGTAGACAGTCACAATCGCTCAGTCTGGTGCTTTGCAAATTGGACGCAGCCGTAAAGAGACAGAGCTGTCCTATCGGAGACAATAGCAGCACGCCAGAGGGTACTTACCGATTCTGACGCGCAAAGTATTCCTTGGCTGTCACTCGGCGATGACTGCCAATAGGGACTCGTTTGCGCTCAGGTGCAGACTCCCAGTGGTGCTTTGGCTCTCTGCGAAACTCCACAAATCCAAGCTGTGAGAACATGCGCATGGTCACTTCGTTCTAGATGGGTCAGCTTTCGTTTCAGGAAGAGGTGAATATAAGCTTACGTCCGTGTCGTTGATGCACGTCAGTGTCTGCTGTGCATAGTCTTCAAATGCAAGCTTGATGAAGAACCTGGCCATCTGCTTTCCCCAGCCCCGGCCAGCATACTCCTTTCGGATGAAAAGACCGACCATGCATGAAGTCGCGGTTGCCTTATAAGAACAGTCTGTGCCATCTGTCCCCAAGTTGAGGTCAAGACCGCCTGAACCGAGGGGACGACTGAGCCTTGTATCTTCAGGAGCATAGAAGAAGTAGTAGAGTAGATCACCGTTACGTATGCTTTCAAACCAGCTAGGCACAAGGCCTGCACACCAACCACAAAGTCGTCTGAGCTCTGTGAGATCATTGAGATCTTGCTGACTCTCTGTATCGACTGCGCGATATCGAAGCTTCCCGTCTATTGAGGTCATCGAAGAAGATACAAGAAGAGAAAATAAGCTTTGTGCAGCAGATAGATGAATGTGATTATGTTTGAGTAATATTTTACATTGTAGAGTACGTCACTTCCAGGAACCACTTATTTACAAGACATTTGTGCAGACTGTGCAAAAGATGAATAGTAAAGTGACAAAGATGCTACAAGGCAAGACTACTTAAACGTACTCGGCACGAAGGAGACAGTGATCACGCTCGTATGGCTCGAGAGTCAGCTGTTCCTTTGGCTTGAAGCCATCTGTACGGAGTTTTTGGACTTCAGCTGCAAAGACAGCAGTAGGATCAGCGGTCGAGTCGATACATGAAGCCTTGATGGAAATGAGAATAGCACCGCCTTGCTTGAGGAACATGTGAGCGTTGAGTGCAGCGATACGAGCTTGGTCGGGCTGTGCTACATCGAGGAAGACACAGTCGACCATGCCAACGAGCATGCGGTACTTCTGTGGGTGACGAGCATCTTCGACGATCGGAATGACGTTGGTACGCTTCTTGGCCATGTTGATCAAGTCACGACCGGAACGGTGTGAAAATTCGACGGCGTAGACGAGACCTTCGGGGCCAACAATGTCGGCGACGTGAGAGACGGATGTGCCAGAAGCGGCACCGAGGTAGAGAACCTTCTTGCCAGGACCGATGTGGATCTGATCCACACCGCCAAGGATACCCGCAGCGATCTTAGATCGGAAGGGGTTCCATACACGATATTCTGTCTTTGTGCCATCTGTACCTTCAACGGAGATGCGCTTCTCGTTGTAGACAGACTCGCCTGGTGTCAAGTTCTTGGTGACGAGCAAGTCTTCCTTGCCGCGAGCAACAAAGACACCAGACAACCTGTGTGGTTCAATGACCACCTTGGCACCACCACGCGCACCACCACGGGGTGCACCACGGCCTCGAGGGGCCCCACGGCCTGCAATATAGGTTAGTCGATGCATCTTTTTTGCAAAATGAGGAAAGACATACCACCACCACGTCCACCACGACCACCACGGTCGCCGCCTACACCTCCACGTCCGCCACGGGGAGTAAATCCACCTCGGCCGCCGCCGCGTCCACCACGATCAGCGAAACCGCCTCGTCCACTAAGGGAGAATGTTAACTATGAGGAACCAGAAGATACATGTATCTGGAATTACCCTCTTGGTGTGAAACCACCTCGTCCGCCTCTGCCTCCTCTGTCTCCTGGAGTGAATGCCATTGTTGCTGAAGATAGTAGTGAGTAAGTTGTTGGTCCACTGTGCTGCGGCTTCTTCTTCTCTTGAAATTTCTCCCATGCACGTGTCTTCTCACGCCCGCCTCTGCTGACTCGGTCAACCACAGAGCATTGAGCATTGAGCATTGAGCAAAGGTCAGCAAGGACAGCAAGCACTCCTACTCCTCCAGACAACCATGTACAGACCTGCACTGGCCAGGACAGGCATCAGGCTCACCGCCGCACCTCTTTCTCAAGCAGTAGCAGCACGCACAGCAGCAACACCCAGACTGCCACTGCTGACCCAATCCGCCTCCTTCTCCCTTGCCCGCGCCGCATTCGCCGCCCCTCCAGTCGCATTCCGTCCACAGGGCCAAACAGTCGATGTTCAGGGTTCCGCACTCGACAAAGCAGGCTCCTACTTCCTCATGACGGAAATGTTGCGCGGCATGTATGTCGTTCTCGAGCAATTCTTCAAACCACCCTATACCATCTTCTACCCATACGAAAAGGGACCGGCGTCGCCGAGGTTCCGTGGAGAGCATGCATTGCGCAGGTATCCATCTGGCGAAGAACGCTGTATCGCTTGTAAGTTGTGTGAGGCTGTATGCCCGGCTCAAGCCATCACAATTGAAGCGGAGGAACGCGCCGATGGTGCGCGACGCACGGTGCGGTATGATATTGATATGACCAAGTGCATCTATTGCGGGTTCTGCCAAGAGTCGTGTCCAGTGGATGCGATTGTGGAGACGCCCAATATTGAGTACTCGACAGAAACACACGAGGAGTTGCTGTACAACAAGGAAAAGTTGCTCGCTAATGGCGACAAGTGGGAGGTGGAGTGTGCTGCAAATCTTAGGGCGGATCACCTGTACCGTTAGCTCCGAGAGTCAAGAGTCAGTAGAAGTCCAAAGGAATACATGAGTGTTTTGACCACTTTATGCTTTTTAGTCTATGAAACCTCCATCGGTTGCAGCTGATTGCCATCAACCTGGTAATGCGTCTCTGTTAGGAAGTCGCTGCTCTCCTCGATCGATTTGACAGATCGCTTCTGGTCCAAGAACAAGGCGTAGCTGCGGCTCACATCCGCCACCGTGATATGCTGTGCTTTGCGCTTTTTTGCAATCAAGTGACTTGTGATGATAATGTGCATCGCATATCGCAACGAAGTTTCTTGGCCAATCTTGGTGAGGAGGTCGAGCGCATCTGAAGCGAGATCCACATCTTCCTCTTGTGTGCGAATGTGTAGAATTTGCCGAATGTCCTCGGCAGTGTACGGGCTCGTGCTGATGATGAGCATACGATCCAGCAAGTCAACCGGAAGACCGTGAGGCGACCTGTACTGTGTGCCACGGATTCTCGTCACACCACGATTCGAGGCCATCACCACGAGCGGTGCTAGTTCAGCTTCCACGGCACGATTCAAGAATGAAAAGCACTCCATGTCAAGCATGTGCACCTCATCAATGAACAAGACACCAGGGCAGATATCCGCTTTGCCTTCCTCCTTCCACTCGCCCACCTTGACGTTGATTTGGTCACGGACTTCAGTCTTGATTTCTCCGGTATCACCAGAGAAGAGAGCGAGGAAGCCTTGTGATCTCGAGTTGATGACATCGATTTCGTGCAGCGAAACAACATGCGCCACTTCTTTACGCTTCTGAATCTCGCCTTCTGGGCATTGCACAAAGCGTGTATCAACGCCCATCGCATCGTAGTCGCGCGACCTAGCGAAAGACCTGCCGAGTTTTGAGATCTTGCCGGATGTCTTGTCGATTGTAATGACATCGCCTGCAATCACGCGTTCCTTTGACAATGCCTCAACCATTTTTGTTCCCAAATCATAGACTGTTTCCATGTCTGTTGTTTTTAGGGTCAATTTGCCCATCTTTGTAGTACCCGTCAGGGACTTGTCAATTTGAATCTCCACGACTTCGCCTTCAATCATCTCCGTCTCCTCACGGATGCGAACACCAATCGATTTGCGAAATGCTTGCGTCAAGGCTTCCGTCTTGCTCATCTCAAGACTAAATATCTCTGAAGCAGAGATCATCGTAAACGGCACACCTTCACCCAACGACTGGCTCATGCCCATCGCAATGGCCGTCTTGCCAGTCGATGGTGGACCAGCCATGAGAATCGCCCTGCCTGCTATTTTATTCTGCGAAAGCATGCGAAGAATGACACCAGCTGCTTTGCGGGCTTTGATTTGTCCAACCATGCCTTGGCTGTTTGGCTTCGGTTCGAGATTGTCATCGAGACCGAGACCGCGGATGTGTGAATGTGAAGAGATCTTGTGGTTTTGTTAGTCTTTTACTTGTGCAACGAGATGTTGTTCGGTGACTGACCAGGGAGCCTAGGATCGTTGTCTCTGTCTTGTTCGCATTGGGCAGTTGTGTGATAGCAGCCATTGCCCTGTCTCTGCGTCTCTTGACTGACTTGCTGGTGGTGTGCTTTGTACGTTGGGTGTCGGTCGGTCGCCTTTCTCTTGCTCTTGAGTTTCAAGAATTGGCGGCAGACATTTGGACGCAGCCAGGGACTACACGCATAAAATCATACAATGACTCCTGCTCTATAATTCCTGAAGCTATATAACTTGCTCATTGCCTAAGATGACTCTACCTAGCAGAGAAGCTCCAGAACGAGAAGCTGCCATTGAGGAAACACACGTCCACAAAGTCTACAACAAGATTGCAACGCACTTCTCCAATACACGCTACGCTCCATGGCCCGTCGTCTCTGACTTTCTCAGACGACAAAAGCCTGGCAGTCTCGGCTTGGACATCGGGTGTGGAAATGGGAAATACCTCGATATCAATAAAGACTTGTACATACTCGGCAGTGATCGATCAGAGTCCCTTGTCGGTATCGCAGCCTGTCAACGTGGTTTTGAAGTACTCATCTGTGATGGTCTGCAAACGCCATATCCAACGGGTCGTTTTGATTTCGTCATTTGCATCGCAGTCATTCATCACTACTCGAGCCCTGCGCGGCGCGTAGAAGCGGTTGAGCATATTTTATCGTTACTAGCACCAGCAGGTGAAGCACTCCTCTATGTTTGGGCCTTAGAGCAGAAAGCGAGTCGACGCGGTTGGGCTGAGGGAGACCCACAAGATGTCATGGTGCCTTGGAAGACGGTCGAGGATGGCAAGGAGGTGGTGTATGAGCGATACTACCACCTTTACAAGGAAGGTGATTTGGAAGCCGATGTAGCAGCTGCTTTTGGCAAGGTCAAACAGTCTGGCTATGATAAGGATAACTGGTGGGTCGTAGTAGGCCGGTGACATCAAAAGCCATCTGAACAAAACTGTCGGCCATTGTCTGTTTCGAGATTCGATTGAAACCTCCTGACCACACAGACTCTCTCTGAACCATTTGAGTGTTCTGCTGCTCAAAACCATCAAGCTACAATTGAATGGGTGGCGCAATGCCTCCCGCAGACTGGGAAAATGAGCAAGTTGTTGAGCGCAACAGACTGCCACCACGCGCCTACTATCTGCCAAAAGATTGCATCTCCTTGAATGGCACTTGGTCATTTCATTACAGCTCAACGCCTCTCGAAGCGCAGAATATTGATGAGACTGCCAAGTGGTCAAAAATGGACGTGCCAAGCATGTGGTGAGGCTTCTGTCAAACTCTATTCCTCATGAGTACTGATTCGGAGGCAACTACACAAGTCCAAAAGATTTGGACATCCCGCTTATACCAATGTCAAGTATGAGATTCCAGTGGACCTCCCGCGTGTACCGACAGAGAATCCCGTAGGCACGTATGAGCGGTCCATTGAAATCACCAGAAATTGGGCAGCAAGGAATAACACAATCCTGCGTTTCGAAGGCGTCGATTCGGCATTTCATCTGTTTGTCAATGGCGAGCAAGTCGGATATGCACAAGGGTCACGCAATGCTGCAGAGTTTGATATCACTGCTTATACGCATATCGGTGCCGATAATCGCATCCGTGTGCGCGTCTATCAATGGTCTGATGGCACTTACCTGGAAGACCAGGATCAGTGGTGGTTGAGCGGCATCTTTCGCGATGTCTACCAGCTTGGATTTGCCAAGACTGCAAAGGTTGAGGACTTCCAAGTCAAGACGATTTTCCCAAAGGCTGACGAGGACTCTTATGTTGACGCACTTCTGAGCTGGACCATCTCCGTTTCGGTTTCTCAGGCGAGTCAGCTCAAAGTGGAGCTTCTGGAACAAAGTGGTGGTCGTGTGGGAGACTCTCTTTCACAGTTCGGTTCGAGCGGTCATCAGACTGGGCATATGGCTCTCACAGCGCCTGCACTCTGGACAGCAGAAACCCCGAATTTATACATTTTGCGATTGACGCTGAAGCAGGACGACGAGACGATCGAGTGTATTGAACAGCAAGTTGGCATACGCCAGATTGAAATGAAGCATAACCTCTTGTGTGTCAATGGGAAGGCCATTCTGCTGAATGGTGTCAATCGCCATGACCATCATCCTGAACATGGCCGGACTGTCCCGCTTGACTTCTTGCGCGAGGAGTTGCTTTTCATGAAGGCCAACAACATCAACGCCGTCCGCACAAGTCATTACCCCAATCATCCTCAAGCTTACAGTCTATTAAACGAGCTTGGCTTCTACGTCATTGACGAATGTGATCTCGAATGCCATGGTTTTGAAGAAGCTGCCAGTGGCACAAACAAGACTCCTGAAGGCTTCACCACAGATAATCCTGCCTGGGAGTACGCTTATGTCGAACGTATGAGACAGCTGGTCCACCGTGACATCAATCAGCCATGCGTCACCATGTGGTCCCTCGGGAATGAAGCCTTCTTTGGCTGTAACCACAAGGCAATGGCTGCCTGGACCCGCCAGTTCGACGAAACACGACCTATCCACTATGAAGGCGACCGCAATGCTGAAGTCTCGGACGTGTATAGCTACATGTATCACTCCTGGGAGTCACTTGTTGAAAAAGCGACAGAAGAGCATTGGACCAAACCGATCATTTTGTGTGAATATGCCCACGCCATGGGAAATGGTCCTGGTGGTTTATTAGACTATCAGTCTGCTTTTCGAAAACATCGCAGATTGCAAGGCGGCTTTATCTGGGAGTGGTGCAACCATGGTCTTCTAACCACAGATACCAAGACAGGTATATCCTACTACGGCTATGGTGGCGACTTTGGCGATGTGAGAAACGATGGCAACTTTGTCATGGATGGACTCGTCAATTCTGACCATGTCACGCCGACACCTGGACTGCGCCAGGTCAAGAAGATTTTCCAACCTATATCAGTATCGCTTGAAAAGGGTAATCTCCACATTACGAACCTGTATGACTTTCAGTCTCTGATCCATCTCGACTGTACTTGGCGATATGAAAAGATTTCTAGTAAGGATCGGTTCGTGGTCCTCCTTGGTGATGGGATGCTGGATGTTGAAGCTAGCCCTGGCGAGATGGCCAAGCTTCCATTACCTGAGCTAGCGCCACCAACGGATACATGTGAGTACCTCCTGACTATATCTTTCACTCTGAGTAAGGCGACACCTTGGGCAAAGACCGGCTATGAGATTGCTTGGGAGCAATTCGTTCTTCAACCCGCTAAGCTTGCGCTCCTTTACGAACCGGAATCAGTAAATCGAAAGCTCCAGGTCACCGAGACGCCACTCAAAATGACGGTGACTGCTGGGCCGAGCATTTTTGAGTTTGACAAGGTCAGGGGACGTCTCGCTCAATGGCAATTCGACAGCAAGCCAATGCTCGCACAGCCGGCACATCTAGGGTTCTGGCGTGCGCCGACGGACAACGATAATCCAGAGGATGCCAAGCACTGGCGATGGTTCGGTGTGGATACGATGCTAGAACGGCTAGCAGAGTGGACTACGACGCATTCTGATACCGAGGTCATCATCAAAATCAGGTCTCGATGGGCATCAGCCGTGACTGCATGGGGCCTTGAGTGCCAGACAACGTTTACAGTGTTTGATTCTGGTAAGCTGCAAGTCAACTTCAAGCTACAACCAGAAGGTCCAGTTCCCAAGACAATGCCGAGAATCGGTCTCGACCTTTTACTTGTCCCAGGCTTCAATGACGTGCAGTGGCATGGCCTTGAAGGCGAATCGTACCCAGACAGCTTTGAAGCAAGCCGAATTGGCTTATTCAGCTCGACTGTGGACGACTTGTTTACCAATTACGAAAAGCCACAAGCGTGTGGCAATCGGCACAAGACACGCTGGCTTGTCATCTCGCAGAAGCCTGGCTACTTTGTCTCGGGTCGGCGGATTGAGTGCGCCATGACGTCGCAGATGTTTGACTTTACTGTCAGTCATTATACGGACGAGGACATTGAGAAAGCGAAACACCCATTTGAACTCAAAAAGATGGAGGAGACGCTGCTGAGTCTGAATGCAGCCGTGCATGGCCTAGGCACCGGTTCTTGTGGCCCAGGTGTGGGAGATTCGTACAAGCTCAAGACGACTCCCATTCAATTCACAATTGAGCTGAAAGCGAGCATCTTTTGACCTCTTTTAAGCAGTAGCATAGCCAAATCATTCGTCCTCGTCATTTCCGAGTCCATTATCATCGTAATCAGCATTGTCGTTGTGCACAAGCTCTTGCTCCTCATCTTCTTCCATGTCGACGTCGCTTTCTGCAGCTTGGGCACTGATGGTTGCTGATGTGCCCGGCGTGTCCAAGCGCGGTGCAACTTCTTCCGCAGCTTGCTCGAGTGGTGGACGTTTGCCAAAATGCCGCTCGACGCAGGCACATAAAGCGAGTTGCTGCCATTCAGTCTTGAAGCGATCAGTGAACTCCTCAATAACGGCACTGAGCTCGGCGACATTTGAGGGTACATTGTTAATGCACATGAGCTTTTCACCTTTGGTTAAGGAAGTCAAGCTCAAGTCCAAGGACTCTTCGCCAGGCGGCGGAGCTGGATCGAATGTGAGAAGCTCTGTACAGAAAGCTCGAATACGCTTTGCGTTGACTTGAGAAACTGGCAAGCTATCGAGGTAGCCTTGAAGCTCATACTGGACTGTGCGAAAATTGTCTGACTCTAGGGCGGACGTGTAGGAGCCTTCATGTTTTAGATGCGAGTCTTGAAAACGCACAAGCTCTTGAATGTGTAGTGCGACTTCATAGTTCGTCAAGAAGCTTGACCTTGCATCTAGGATTTTCATGGAGTGAAGCTCAAAGCAGGACGTAGATGTGTTTACTTGCCGCCCAGAGAAACTTTTGGTCGTACATGGCAAAAAGAAACACAGTCACAGAAATGTTTGTCGTTCTCATGATAGATTCAGCAAAAGCTATGAGTCTTTTTTGATCGTCAGCTTTCCACTTGCATAGGCGAGCATCCTCTGCACCCTTGCATCAGGCAAGCGCATGTAAGTTTGTTGCCGCTCACTGGGCTCCTGCAGCTGTGAAGCCCGAATCGAGTCACCGCGAACCTCTGGACGCTTCCTGCGCTCACCGGGGCTGTACTTGACCAGTGGATTGTCAAGCACCTCACTGTACTTGGGAATTTGACCATTTTCGAACAATCGCCGTGCCGAAAACGCAGGGCGCGGACCGTCGAAGCTGTCTCCTTCCCTGCCTGACCTCCGTTCAGACTGTGTGCTTGGGCCGACTCGGTCAGTCACAAGCGACTTATGGCCAGATTGAGGTTCTTCATTGTTGGGCTGGCGTGTCTCTAATCGCCTTAAGTCTTCTTGGTGCAGCAACATCCTCCTCTGCTTCGCTTTGGACACTTTCTTGACTCTGGGCGGAATAATTTGTGTCTTTGGCAAAGCTTCGAGTGCTGTTGTTGCTGCTATCCAAGCTTGTTTGACTTGTGCTTGCATCTCTTCCCAGGGCATATGGAGTGACTTGAGCATGGGCGTCAACTGAAGCGTGAACGGCCGTGATGGTAGCAAGGATGGATCGTCCTTCAGCATCTGCGAAACTGCTTCTCGAAAACGCCTGAAGATGCGTTTCCTGTGTGTGGCATAGTTGGTTGTATTGGCAATGGAAATGATGAATGCGAGTGCAAGATGGTCCTGAATCCTAACTGTGCGGCGATCACCACCTTTGCCACAGTTGACTTTGGCCTGTAGCTCATTGACGTAGAAGTGTGCAATGAAGTACTCACTCTTGAAGTTGACAGGTATGGCATGGACCAAGACAGCATGCTGAGGCACGCCCTCGAGCTGCCCTGTGATACGTGGCTTGTCCGATGGTCGTCCCGTTTGCATGGCTTTATGTGATTTCTCGATAAAGTCATCCTTGCGTGGCTTCGGGTCTGTGTAGCTTCCCACGAATGCATGATAGTTGGCTCTATGCCTCGCAGTGATAGGTTGCCTTAGCAGATTAGGAGCTTGCCGTGCTAGACACAGACACTGTTTACGCAGCATTTGACACTGTAGCTTGAGCTGTGAGGTGTTGGGCCATGGATGCTGGTGCTGGTGCTGTCTTTCCTTTTTTTCCTTCTCGCGCGAAATGCGACAAGAAAGCGCGACTCAAGTCTCTCAACAACCGATCGAGCTCAGGCATATCCACAGTCGCGAGCCCTTCTCTCCTAGCCACGCTCCCCAGGCTCATTGAATCCAGCTAGTCTAGATCGCTTCTTATTGCACAGATTCGGCATCACAACGCGACGCTCAGCCTTAGCTTCCCTCGCGCATCTAGAATCATTCTATTTGTCTGACCTTGACAAACAAACGACACGAGGCCAACGTCGCTGTGTCGCCCATACGCAATGAACTCCTTTCTCGGCTTGTAAGTGCTTGCCCTCTTTACTAGCTTCACTGCAAACTATACCAGAGACGAACCGCGCACAATGCAACCTTTGGCTAACGCACCTGCGCCTAGAAAGACAACTTTCAGACCCAAGAAGGCCGAAGCGGGCACAAAATTGGGACAATTGCGACAATATGCCGAAGCGACACTCGGTACAGGCAGTCTACGGCAAGTCGTGCTCTTACCAGAAGGCGAAGATTTAGATGAATGGCTCGCCGTGAACAGTAAGGGATCATGTTTTGCGTGCTGCAAATGAGACTAACAAGCGCGCCTTTAGCGGTGGACTTTTACAATCAAATCAAGATGCTCTGGAGTACGGTCGCAGAGTTTTGTACACAGGAACGATTCCCGACGATGACGGCAGGTCCGCAATACGAATATCTTTGGCAAGACGCGAAAGAGTATCCGCGGCCAACTGCCTTACCTGCAGCGAAATACATTGAATGTGTTTTAGCGTGGCTTGAGGAGAATATTGAAGATGAGGGTAAATTCCCCTCTGAACTCGGTGTACCCTTCCCCAGGGGTTTCCAACAACTCGTGAAGCAGATGTGTAAACGCATCTTTCGAATCTATGCGCACATGTACTGTCATCAGTTCTCCATCATCATTGCATTGGGCGAGGAGGCGCACTTGAATACGAGTTTCAAGCACTTCATGTTCTTTGTACGCGAGTTTGACTTGATTGAACAGCGCGAATTGGGGCCGTTGCGGGAGCTGATTGAGAGTATGATGAGTAGTGACGCGGGCAAGGACACGAAGAGTTCGAGATGATAAGACATAAGTACAAGGCGTATAAAGGACATGGATTCGTTAATCTTCTTGCATTCTACTTGAACTTGCTGTAGATGACCAGCAAGATGAGCAGGATGAGAACAGCAATGATGGTGCCCGTGATGATCTTGTTGGTGATGAGTCTAGCTGGTCAGTATGCTCCATTGGCCACAACAGAAACAGGTCTTACCGTCTGCCCATGCTTTTCAGGGATTTCATGCTCTTATCGACATATCCATCCGCCTGCATCAGTCTCTCTCGCGTATTGCGAATCTGCTCTCCCTGCGCCGACAAGTCTCGCAAGATGCCAGCACCAATCCCCTCCGTCTCATTCGCCAACCTCTGAGAATTCTGTAAACGCGCAGAAGCATTGTCGAGCCGTTCATGACCAGCGAGGAGTCTATTCCTTTGTGCATACGCAGCACCATCTGCTTCCGTCTCGCCATAACGATCATCACCCCGCGCACCGAATAAATCGCGCGATGCTGCGTCGTCTTTCGCTTGCTTCCAACTCCGCCGCGCTTGCTCCAACTTCAACTTGCGTTCCCGTACACGATGTGTCAATTTTGTACGTCCTGCAGTCGGTATGTTTTGGAGTTCCAATTCAAGTGCGCCAACGAGTTCCCTGGCTTCATCACAGGCACGATCGGCCTTTGAGAGACTTGCTTGGCGGTTTGCGGAGGTGGTGGTGGCGCTTGTTGCTTCTTGTAGGGCGGATGTGATTTCTGTGAGGAGGAGGAGGAGGTCTTCGTCGTAGCTGTCGAAGCGCTCTGTGGATGTATCTGCCATGATGTGTTGCAGTAGGGTGGGTGTTGGTTTGTTGGCTGGATGTTGGTGGTCGTTTCAAGTCGCCAGATCAAGCAGAAGAGATGGGAAGGACTCGGAGGATACGTGAACAGGGCTCAAAGCAAGATAGAGACGGCTTCTGTAGGACGCATACAGAGCCTCAGCAAGCAGCAAGGCAATCTACTTCGGGGCTGCACTCAGCTTCTCCAGGACTTCACTCCGCGGCAATCTCCTCTCATTGGCAAAGAAGGTCTTCTCCCACTCCGCCTTCTCCTTCTTATCCATATGCGCATAGATACCTCCGATATGACCACCGCTCCAGCCAAATAAGCCCATGAGCACGGCGACACCAGCAGAATACCCAACAACTGCCGGGATGGTGCGCTTATACACGCCCACCGTCGCACCAGCGAGTGCACCACCGTAGAATTGGTTCCAGGCATCATTTGTTTCCCGTAGATTGGTAGAAGCTGCTTCTCCAAAGGCATAGAGACCACCGGCTGTGGCTGGAGTCGTGTTAGTACAAATAGTGCAACCATTATCATGTCTAGACAACACAAAAGGAGAAGATACCGAAAAGAGCAATAGTCGCGCCGGACCGTGTAAAGATACCCATGGCGCCATAGTTGTGCTTGGCGAGCGAGTTTTGCGCGGCAGAAATGACTGTGCCAACAATGGCAGACATGCCTGCTGCAGAGAAGCCTAGTGTGATGGAGTCCTTGGGCTCATACCGCTTTTGAGGGGTGATGGCGGACATGCTTCCTTCGGCTTACTCGGGGCCGCAGGTGTGATGTGCTAGCTGGAGTCAGACAGAGCAGGATCTGTATCGCAACAGCTCAGGAAGAGTGTTCAACAATACTCATCAGCCATGTTGCAGTCTATGCTGAGTACAAACACGTGAACTGGAAATAGGGCAGTCACTCAGCCGTTGTATCTGCAGAAGGAGGACAAAGGACATACTCACCAGGGCTCTGTTTCTATCTGTATATACTCAGCTTATCCAGCTCCCCCACCAGCCCTGTATTGAACGCCCTCGAGCCGACTGTCTGCGTCTTTGACGTCGTAAGCAGAAGAAGCAGATCCCCCCAGACCACGACCTGCTACGACCCATCCTTCTGCTGCCATGCTCGCCCGCTCCCTCAAGCACATACGGGCACCGCTCATCGCACAGCACACATCCATACGGACACTGGCAACAGCTGTGCCCTCCGCCGAACAAGGCCGCGACCGAAGCACCAATGGACCCACTGTAAGCAAACCCGCAATTCTCTCTCAATTGAAACTGACCTTCCACCAAGGGTGTCGTCTTCCTCAACATGGGCGGCCCATCGACAGTCCCCGAAGTGCACGACTTCCTCTCCCGCTTATTCGCAGACGGCGACTTGATCCCCCTTGGACCTCTACAAAAATATCTCGGTCCCTTGATTGCCCGTCGCAGGACACCCAAAGTTGAAAAGCAATACGAAAGTATTGGTGGATCACCTATTCGAAAGTGGTCAGAGTTACAATCGAGCGAGGCGTGTCAAGTACTGGATAGGATTTCTCCCAAGACTGCACCGCACAAACCCTATGTCGCGTTTCGATATGTAAAACCACTGAGTGAGGATACCATCGTGCAGATGAAGCAGGATGGTATCAAACGTGCCGTGGCTTTTACACAGTACCCGCAGTACTCGTGTTCCACCACAGGCTCCTCCCTCAATGAACTCAGAAAGCAGCTCAAGGAGCATGACCCCGAGGAATCCATCACTTGGTCAGTCATTGATCGCTGGGGTTGCAACGACGGTCTCGTTGCTGCCTTTGCTGAAAACATTCAAAAGAAACTGCAAGACTTCAACGACGCTGAACGTAGCGACGTGGTGCTTCT
The DNA here is from genome assembly GCA_003717275.1 of Protomyces pachydermus. Lineage (NCBI taxonomy): Eukaryota > Fungi > Ascomycota > Taphrinomycetes > Taphrinales > Protomycetaceae > Protomyces > Protomyces pachydermus. The sequence continues at coordinate 23,410 of QXDU01000109.1, read as the reverse complement.
ATTTTCAGCACACTCACTACCAATGAGTGTTGTGAATCGCGGCGATCCATACTGTGCAGAAGTCGCAGCAACCGTTATGGCCGTTATGCAGAAACTTGGCTTCTCTAACCCATACAGGTTAGTTTGGCAATCACAAGTCGGACCTTCTGCTTGGATGGGACCACAAACAATGGATGCCATCAAGGGACTCGGTAAGAATGGCAGGAATAACCAAATCTTGATTCCGATTGCGTTCACCTCGGATCACATTGAGACCTTGCATGAGTTGGAGGAATACATGGAGGATGCGCATAAGCTTGGCATTGAGGGTGTCAAGCGGTGTGAATCTCTCAATGACAGCAAGACATTTATTAATGCTGCTGCTGAGCTCGTCAAGAAGCATCTCGAGGAAAAAGCACCGGCAACAAAGCAGCTCATGCTGAGATGCCCGGGCTGTGTCAATGCCAAGTGCGAGGACACCAAGCGTTTCTTTGCAGATACGTCCAACAAGGCGTCGCTCTACACGGATGCCAATGCGCAGTAAATAGTCCCTGGCAACATGTAGTCCTATGCGAATCCATCTCGTCCTTCCTTTTATCAATCGCGACGTGAATCCGTCTTGCCACCATCTTGTTCATCATAACCGCAATGGCCTTTGACCTAGAAGCCCTTGTTCGGCCCAATATATGGAAACTAGCACCATACAGATGTGCTCGCGACGACTACAATGGACCCGGCTACATCTTCCTCGATGCGAATGAAAATAGCTACGGCCCATCCCTTGGCGACTATAAAGATCTACAACAACTCAATCGCTACCCAGATCCGAACCAGCTGGAAGTCAAGCGACGCTTGTGTGTCCTGCGAGGCGGTGATTTGACGCCTGAGAACCTGTTTGTGGGCGTGGGTAGTGATGAAGCCATTGATAACATCTTGCGTGTCTTTTGTCGGCCTGGACGAGATAGGATCTTGACGACACCGCCGACGTATGGCATGTATGGCGTCTGTGCCAGTATCAATGATGTCGATGTCGTCAAGATCCCACTCGACCCACACAATGCATTCCAGCCGCGCATGGAGGAGATCATGACAAAGCTGGAACAGGATAAGGACATCAAGTGCTTGTTCCTCTGCTCACCTGGCAATCCAACCTCGAAACTTATTGATCCAAAGCACATCTTACAAGTGCTCGAGTCGGGATGGCACGGCATCCTTGTTGTTGATGAAGCCTACATTGACTTTTCACTAGACGGCTCATCCGTCTGCACCTGGGTCAATCGATACCCAAACCTGATTGTCATGCACACACTCAGTAAAGCATTTGGTCTTGCAGCTATCCGGCTCGGTGTGGCTTTTTGTTCACCTGCGGTTGCAAGTCTCATGAATGCACTCAAAGCACCATACAACATCTCCACACCCACCTCTGACCTCGCCCTCCGAGCACTCTCTAATGACGGTCTACAGACAATGCGACAACACGTCGCTCAACTCAATGCATCCAGAACACGCCTTGCCAAAAACCTACAAGACCTACCACAAGTCTCACAACTCGTTGGCGGTACAGAGGCGAATTTCATCATGGCACAAATTCAATCGACAAAGACCGGCAAGGTGAGTAATACACTTGCGTTACAAGTCTATGAAGCTCTTGCTCAGACGCGAAAAGTGGTGGTTCGCTTCAGAGGCAATGAAGTCGGTTGTGAAGGATGTTTGCGTATTACTGTGGGCACTGAGCCTGAGAATGAGACTTTGATGACAGTGCTGAGGCAGGCATTGGATGAGTTTGATGTGTAGAAAGTGCTCGCCATGGGCTATGAGAAAGGACGTTATAGATGCAGTGCTCGTGCTAGTCTTGAGGGAAAGCCTTCGACACCAGCTGGTCGTACATCTAGATAGAAACTTGGCATGGCTAGCTTCCCGCTCGACGCAGGTGAACCTCCTTGCTTGCCCTTGTAGAAATCAATGATATACTCGACTTTGGTACCACATCGATCGACCGTCCAGAAATGCGTATCAAAGGGCCTCGCATACCCAAGCCAGCCGAGCATCCGAGCTTTCGGGGTGAGCACTGTGGCATCGCCTCGAAACTGAACCAATCTGGGTCCACCGCACGGTTGTGCCTTGTCTGCTTCCCAAGCGAGGATTTCCTGCCAGGCACGTTCGTTGACTTGATTATGTATTTGTACCATGGCTGGTACATCACGTTCTTCTGTATCTGTGAAGCCCTTCTTCAATACTGCATTGAAGAATTGCTGGGGTGACGGGTAGACCCATAGCCCGTCCTTTTGACCTTCTGCAACAGTCGGCGCAGGGTCATGATCCACTGCAGCTTTCGGAATGGTCGATATGGTTCGTTGCGTGGGTAGCGCACCCTTTTGCCGCGCAGAGATGGGTTGTTGTGAGAGTTCTGGCATGAAATTGCGAGGATTGACTTGTCCATCCTTGGCAACAGGACAGCTGGCTGCTTCATCGCTCGTGGGTGGCGCTGGCATTTTGCTGTCTACGGGACAACTTGCGCTTGGCTGTGTGTGCTGGATGGGACATGAGCTTGCATTGCTCGTATTATCTGAGGACCAGAACCAGCTCATCTTTGCATGGACCAGAGAATAGACAGCTCTTCAGCAATAAGTGGTACTGCAGCTGGTGTTGAATCTTTTTGCCGCTCAAACAATTCCCGCGACGCGACAAAGCAACCGGTCCCAGCTACAGCCTGCAAGCCGCTCGACTGCACGGGCCAAGCTCCTCTCCTCTGCTGATCATGGCAAGCAGTATCGACGTATGCTCCTATAACTGATTTGTCTCTGTGCTGACAGCTTCCAGAAGCTCATTGGTCTCCTTATGCTCTTTGTCGCTACCTTTGTTTTCGTCTACTACACGGCGTGGGTGATGCTCATGCCGTTTGTAGATCAGGTACGTCTCACTATGACACAGTCCATGCTATTTACTGACAGGCATCCAGGGGCATCCGCTGCATGAGCTCTTCCCGGCGCGCGAATGGGCAGTCCGCATTCCAGTCATCCTTCTCATTCTCGGTGGAACGTTGGTCGGTAGCTTTCTTGGCATGGTCATGGTCAGGTCGAGCCAGAAGAAGGCGGCAAAGAAGAGCAAGTGAAGAGCAAAACTCGAGTCAGGCGACAGGCATAGTTCAGTCAGAGATCACGCGCTTGTTGTGAGCATCGATGCGTTGCAATACGGAGGGATACACTAGTACTGGTCGCCTCATTTCTTTTCACTGTAGAAGACTTTGCGCGTACTGATGCTATCAATTGACAAGACTACTGTCTGACATTCTCGCCTTGCTTCATTCATAGAAACGACTCGCTTGAGACACCGCAATGAAAGAGAGAAAGGTGAGTGTTTTTCCAAATATTCCCGACATGCACTGGGCATGCCGGAGCAGTCTTGTTTAGTTTTCAACTAGCAAAAACGTTATCTCGGACGAATCCTCACTGATTAACGTAAAGCCCGGGCACAGGGATGGGGAAAGGAAAAGGGTGCGGGCCGCGTCGCGAATATATACGGGTCCTTGAAATGCACGTGCTCTCAGTCTCACGCTCAAATTTCTTCAGATGGCGCCTGCACTTCTACGCTTCCAGATACATCTTCCTCTAGTCCATACCTTATGCTCATTAATGGTCCCTGCTGATCGAGACTTCGTGGTGATGCTGTAGCTGCATGAGACCTTGCCATTGATAAAGTGCTCATTGCTTGGTATCTGCATGTCCATCTGATTGCCAAGAGATAACAGATAACGTCCAGCGCGTAACAAAGTTATCTCGCGTGCCGATACATGGGCTTATCTATATCGTAGATGCATCACTTCAGGCTGCCGAGGCAGAAGCATAAAGAGCTGCACAGACGACACGCAACGCTCAAATACACTAAGACACACAAGCTCTACAGATGTCGGCTTTCCGCGTCGTCCTTCCTGAGGGTTTAGGTTATGGCATCGTTGTTGGCATCGGATTCGTGGCAGCTCTCTTGATGGTCTTGCTCTCCTATATTCAGAATCGATACACGGTCAACTCTACATCTGACCCAGAAGAATTCAATACGGCAAGTCGAAGTGTCAAGCCAGGACTCATAGCAACAGCTGTTGTCTCTTCATGGACTTGTAAGTCTCCATGATCTAGCACAAATTCTAACTTTGGCAGGGGCTGCAACGTTGCTGCAAAGTTCAGCTGTGGCCTACCGATACGGTATCACCGGCTCCTACTTCTATGCTGCTGGTGCCACCATTCAGATTGTTCTCTTTGCTTCATTGGCCGTCAAGATCAAACTCAATGCCCCGAGGTGCCACACATTCTTGGAAGTCATTCATCGTCGTTACGGCGTCACTGTGCATTGGCTCATACTGGCGTTTGCACTGGTGACTAATTTGCTGGTCTCGACTCAATTACTGCTTGGTGGCTCAGCAGTCGTCAATGCCCTCACTGGTGCTAATGTCTACGCTTGCAACATCTTGATTCCACTCGGCGTTGTATGTTACGTTGTGATCGGCGGCCTTCGAGCAACTTTCTTGGCTGAGTAAGTCGCAATGCCTTCAACCAGCATCGCTAATTGTCTAGCTACTCCCACACTGCCATCCTCATGATCATCATTCTCTACTTTCTCTTCAGTGCCTTCGCCACGTCGTCCAAGCTTGGATCTCCAGGTGCGTTGTTTGACCTTGTCAAAGCCGCTGGCTTTGAAACTCCCGTCGATGGCAACCAGAATGGGTCCTACTTGACCATGAAATCCAACCAAGGCCTGGTATTTGGCCTGATCAATGTTTGCGCAAATTTCGCGACTGTGTTTCTGGATCAGGGGTATTGGCAACGCGCTATTGCCTCAAAGCCATCGACGGCTATGCGAGGCTACTTGCTGGTCCGTCAACTATCCATTTATAAGCGAATACTAACTCAAAGGGTGGTCTCGCGTGGTTCAGTGTGCCCTTTGGCTTCGCTACCTGTCTTGGGCTCGTTGCTCTAGGGTTGCGGCATGATCCTGACTTTCCAACATTCCCAGATATCCTATCCTCAGCACAGATAGGCGCAGGTCTGCCAGCTCCAGCAGCAGCCTATGTTCTGCTTGGCAAAGGGGGCGCCGTTGCTATGCTCATCATTCTTTTTATGGCCGTTACCTCAGCTCTCAGTTCTGAACTCATTGCCACTTCATCCATCTGGACGTTTGACATTTATGCCATCTACATCGATCCTCATGCGAGCGGAAAGAAATTGGTCCGCTTGTCCCATGTAGGCATTGTTGCGTGGGCCATCATTACAGCACTCGGTGCTTGTATTTGGAACATTGTTGGTCTTGACTTGGGCTGGCTATACAATTTCATGGGCGTCGTCGTGTGTCCTGCCGTGGTGCCTGTCTATTATGCATTTAGCTGGAAGAAGCAACCATGGATCGCCATGATCGTTGCACCGCTTGCAGCATTGGTTGCTGGACTTACCGCTTGGCTAGTCACAGCAGCGGCGCTTCATGATGGTGTCATTTCTATTGAAACGACGGGAACGCTGTATGCGCAGCTTGCGGGAAATCTAACGTCGCTCATGGTGTCTGCTATTGTGGCAACCACCATTTCACTCATCTGGCCGGCTGACTTTGACTTTAGCATTACGCGCTCCATCAATATGCAGATGAGCACAGTCTCAACTATCAAAGAGAAGGAGCTATCGGGTACGTCGACACCAGAAAAACAGGTTCTTGAAGACACTATTGATTCAGGGACAGGTGAAATTTTGGATGACGACGAAAATCCCGTCCTCCTCAACCGCGCCGTTCGAACAGCTGCGTACACAGGAATCTCGACGAGTGTCATTTTGATCTTGATCGTCCCCCTACCTCTTTTCTTATCGCACTATGTCTTTTCCAAGGGCTTTTTCACCGGCTGGATCGTCGTATCAATGCTCTGGGCATGGGTTGCTGCCTTCATCACGATTGTATTGCCAATATGGGAATCGTGGACGTCAATGAGCCGTGTTTTCAATGGTATCTGGGCAGACATGAGGGGCAAGGCCATTCCAAATCGAGCAGACTAGCTCACACGGGATTATACATGTATAGATGTTAACAGGTTGTGAATGAAAGAATACTCGATACGCTAACAAAGAACATGACAAGTCTTTACGTGCGCCACCAGAGCCTGGTCAGCTTCTGTGCAGCTTGCTTCTTCTGCAACAAGAAGATGCCGTACATGAGTGCTTCTGATGTAGGCGGGCAGCCAGGCACATAGATATCCACTGGTACGATACGATCACATCCCCGTACAACTGAGTAACTGTAGTGGTAGTAACCACCTCCATTCGCACATGATCCCATAGAGATGACCCAACGAGGTTCAGGCATCTGGTCATACACTTGCCTCAATGCCGGTGCCATCTTGTTTGTCAGGGTACCAGCAACAATCATGACATCCGATTGACGTGGTGAAGCGCGGAAAATGATACCAAGACGGTCCTGGTCGTATCGGGGCGCAGAGACGTGCATCATCTCCACCGCACAGCAAGCGAGTCCAAAAGTCATTGGCCAAAGCGACCCTTGTCGCGCCCAGTTGACCACTGAATCAGCCGTTGTAAGGATATAGTCCATGGCGTTCTGTGGCTTTGCCTCAGACCCGAGCGGCATGTTTTCTTCGAGGCGAGACGGGCCTACGGCTGTGGTGGACGGCGTGGCGAGAGCACGGGTGACATTAAGCATGGCCGGGCGCAGCGCTGAATGTTAGCACTCACTCAGAGCAGTAGATTAATGAAGACGTACGCTGTCTGATGGCTGTTCTCAACATCCTGGGCTGTCCTGGCTGGTTGTAGATGTGTCTGTGTCTTGCTTACGCTCTCTTCTTGGTCGTTCGCTTGCAGGGTTAGGCGCGTGGCATCCAGGACGCGACTTGAATGCAACCATCGACTGTGCTCCTCCTCCTCCCACCCCTGGCTCATGTCTTCCCTGTCCATCAGGGCGCCGAAGAAGAAGAAGCCAGTGCCTCTTGCGCAACGGCCACTTTCATCTGCAGCACCCACGCAAGCCGTCAAGCGCGAGCCGATCGACGTCCCAGTCGACACACGCACATGGACAGAGTACAAGCTACGAGCCGGGCCCACAGGTCCTGTTGTTCTTACAGACAGACGACAGACTGGTGAGGCAGTACAGGGGAGTGCAACACGTCCGGGTCATAAGTATAATATCATGCGGTTTCATGGTGCAAAACCGATTGATCCATCCACAGACCTTGCGCAACCTGTGCGTCTTTCTCGGCGTGATCCGTATGAGGAACCGGTTGCTGCTGCGGTCATTGCGGAGGACGGAAGTGAAGCGACACCTGCTACAGCTGCAGCGCCGAGTGTTGCACCTGATAATGTCGCACCGTATGCAGGAGCAGGTAGCCGGCGCGGCAACCGTAAAAAGACACGCCAAGTCTATCAAGCAGATGAGCAAGTTTACAAGCTGCGTACGGAAGAGCGTTATCCCTGGATTTTGGAAGGTTTTGAAGGCAAAGCATCGTATCAAGGAACACTCGAGGGTGGGCAGGCGCATACGTATGTCTTTATGACTCTGTCTGCCGATGGATTTGATGTGACGCCCGTCAGCAAGTTCTATCGGTTTCAACCGCGTGCGCGATACTCGACGCTGTCGATTGATGAGGCAGAGGAGAAGATGGACAAGGCGCGTTCGTTGCCACGTTGGTTCATGCGTGAGGGTGGACCGAGCTTACCAGGTTCGCCTGCACCTGCTGTTGCTGCTCCTCAGCACCGGATGCGAACGACAACCGACAATCGAAAGCAAAATGTCAAGCACGAGGAATTGGAGGAAGAACTGGACTTCAACGAAGACTTTGCGGACGACGAAGAGCAGCATGCATTGGTAGAGGATGAAGAAGACAATAAGGATTTAGAAGAGCGCATCAAGAAGGAGATGCTGTCTGCCAATGCACTAGGTGACGCAGATCCAAATGCAGACGACGAGGAAGATTCAAAGCAAAAGGCCAAGCTGGATAAGGAAGGTCGTCGGGTCCAGCGCTTCCTCGAGCGTCTGGAAAAGAACAACATGTACGAATCTGATTCCAGCAATCCCTATGCCTCTTCTTCCACGTCTGAGGACGAAGCAGAAGCCAAGACCTCAGCGGCAGCCAGTGTCAAGGGCGAAGAGGAGAAAAAGTCGCTAGACCAGCTTCGCGACCAAAATATCCGCGACCAAGTCAATCGGCTGCAAAATACCAGTGTCACCACATACAACACGCCGCAAGTCTCAGATGGCTCTTCACTCAGCTCACGTCGACCATCAGCCTCAAATCTCAACAATGCAAAAGCTGCAGCGCGTGCGCGTCGTCATCGGCCCGGTCTTGTCACATTGCGATTGCCAAGCGCTGCTCTTGTCAATTTCGCACATATACCCTCTTCTGCTGCTCAAGCTGGTGTTAGCCTCCACAAACGGCGTGCTGGCAGCGATGGGTATGATTCAGACCGTTCACAAAAGAAGATTCGCTTCCAGACTGGGGATGTCACGAGTCCCGGTCCCGCAAGTCGACAAACGAGTCCCTTGGCTTCACCGCGTCATGGGTCACCTGTTCTTGTCGCTGGTCATGAGAGTGATTTAATTACGGCTGCTGAACTGAAAGAGGCGATCGTCTCGCATGGTAGTGTCGATATGCGCTCATTGCTGAACCTCTTCAAGCACAAGCTGGCGCGTAACAAGCAAAACAAGAAGAACATGAGTTCCTTGCTCAAGGAAATCGGCGCCACATTGCAAAACGGTGTCCTTGTCGTCAAGTAAGCGCCATTTTGAGGTTATGCTAACATGCTATGCTCTCCCATATGACTGTTTGTCTTTTTCTTTTGTAATGAGTAGAAGGCTTTGAGCCAAGCCAACAGGAAATGTGAAAAAGATGTGCTCTACTTGCCCTTCTTCTTGTCCTTGATTCGGATGGTCTCGCCGTTGACGAAGATACCCTTTCCCTTGTATGGCTCTGGTGGGCGATAACTGCGGATGACTGCAGCAAATTGTGTCAAAGCCTGCTTATCCACACCACGCAGCATGAGGACAGTGGGTTGTGAGCAAGAGGCTGAGATGCCCTTTGTTAGTGGCAAATTGACTGGTTTTGAGTAGCCAACACGAAGGACAACGGTGCCGGTACTCTCCAATTGTCCTGCAGCAGCAGCTTCAACGGCTGCTCGATAACCAACACCCACAAATGTAATGGTCACAACATAACCTTCTGCCACACCCCGTACGCAGTTTTGAAGGAGTGCGCGTGTCGTTCCCCACATGGCGCGTTGTCGCTTGATATTGGCATCTTGTACAGAAACTGTGACACTTGTGGGTGTTTGTTTAAAAGTAACGAAATGAGGAACAGCAAGGTCTAGAGATCCCTCGGGGCCTGTGATGATGTATCTCATCTGTGTCTGTACTGTAGATTTTGCTGGCGCTGGAGAAGCAGCTGTTGATGCTTGCCATGGTTCGAGTGTGACGTTCTCTGGCAGTGTGATGGCCGCTGCACCGATATAGGAGGTGACTACTCGGCTTGTAGAGAAGGCACAGGATTGCGTCCTTGTCCTTGCGGCTCTCGCTATACAATGCATCTGCAGCTTCTTGTAGTTGATTGTGCTCTTTCTGAATTGTCGTCGTTGCGATCAAATAAAATTCAAGTCAAGACGATGGCGATATACATGATCATATACATGATGCATCACGGGGAGATGAAGGCAAGATGCTTAATCCTGAGCTACAAGAATGTCTAGTCAAAGAGACCCATGCCCATGGAACCGTCAGAGTCCTCCTCTTCCTCCTGAGCAGCAGGTGCGGCCTCAGAGGCAGCAGGAGCAGACTCGGATGCAGCAGGGGCAGCGGCAGCAAAGGCATCGGGGTTGGCCAAGTACTCCTTGATCTAAGCTTGTTAGCGACATGTTCATGATAAGGTAGGAAGCATGGCAGGGCCCGCACTGCTGGAGCCAACTCAGTCATGTTAAGAATGTCTTCATTGGAAAATCAGACTCTTCCTATCATAAAGATTCATCCCAGCATGCAGACCAGCAGTGCAGCTTGCTAGATTTTGTAAACTTACCTTCTCAGATCCCTCAAAGGTGTACTCAGTAGCAACCGACACGGCAAGCAAGTTCTTGTATGCGTTGATGACAGAGTGCATGACACTGACGAGGGTTGGGTAGTTGGCGGCAAGCGACACACAGGCGACGTTGCGGATGGCCGACATGAAGTGACCAATGAGCACATCGTCGGTGATGTCGAGTACTTCAGGGCCAAACACCTGGCCGTCGTCGTAGACGTTGACCACCTTCATACCGTAGGTGAAGGGAGAGATGTTGAGCATGTTGAGGAGAGTAGCCTCAGATGCGCCGACCTTGGTGCCGGCCTGGACAAGGTGGACCTGCGAGACAATTTCAATGGTACCACGAGCAATCTTGGTGGGGACACCGAGAGCCTGGAAGAAAGAGGTCTTGGAAGGGTCCATACCGGTGTTGCCAGCCTCGACGTAGACGTCAAGAGGAGCCATGGCACCAGCACGGGCAGGAGCAGCGACCTTGTTGGCCAAGATGCGCTCACGGATGTCCTTGAGGTCGCTGTTGGTGAAGACGAAACCCATGTTACCGCGCACAAGGGGCAGCAAACGGTCGAGCTCTGGGATGTCGGCGGTGAACTGACGGAGAGCACGACGGACCATGGTGTTCTTTCCGAGCAACACAACAGCGTCGCCACGGAGGGACTTTCGGATCAAGTGCATCTGCTGGGAACCGACATTGTCAACGGTGACGATGAAACAGGACTTGTAGGTCTCAACGAGAGCCTTGACCTTCTCAAAGTATTCTGCCTTTTGTGCTCGAGTGCCTCCCATTGTTATCTATGTAACCAAAGGATTCTTATAAGGACTTTCGAGTGTTGGTCGTTGCAAGTCGCTGGTCGCTGTGTGCATTTGGCCCGGTCGCAGCAGAAACTCAAAATTTGGTCTGCTTGCGAGCCGTGACTGCCAACCAGCTGCGCTCAAAGGAGAGGTGTAGGGATACGGAGGAGGATGGATGGATGATGAGCAAGGCTAGACGGCTAATCTGATCATCGATGGTGTATAGAGGAGATGTGCGGGCACAGGGACATGGCCGCAGACAGCCACAGACAGTCTCATGTTCTTATTCCTGCTATGGATGGCCTAGTCATGCATATGGACAGATATCTCGCCAGTCTCACAAGTCTCTTGTCATCTCGAGCGACAGGGGATTCTCAGACACATTAAAATGGCTGTCTTCACTCTTATTCAGGTTAACGAGATTCCATATGTTTCCTCTTCCTTGAATCCCTTTCGTCTCAGTACAACAAAGCACGCGTGAGCTGAGCAAGCAGGTACATCTGAGCCCTTGCATCCTGGCTCATCTCTGATATGTGATCATCAGCGAAGAAGACTTGATGTAGGCTCGGTGCAGGAAGGAGAGAAGGAGCTGCTGCTGCTGTTGTGCTTCTGTGCCACCTGCGCCGCAATTTTGACCTTTTCAGAAAAGTTGAACTTGCACCATTTGGCCATCCGTCTGCATTGCTTCCTCCAGTGGCCAAGATGCCCAAGGCTGTCAGACCCAAGCACGATCCACTTGCATCGCAGATATCAGCCGAAACTAGCGTCAGAAAGTCGCTCGCTAAACAGTCAAGGGCCAAGCACAGCGAAAAGGAAGAGAAGGAGGAGACCTATGTCGACCCGAAGATGTCTAGAAAGATTCTAGACTTGGCCAGGGCACAGCAGGATGAGCTGGACATCGAAGCTGGCTTGGTCGATGAAGAGGAAGACTTCCCTGCGCTGGGTGCGAAGCGTGATACCTTAAGCAATCCGCAACTGTCGCATCGTGAGGCACCAGACAGTGAGGACGAGGATTCTGAGTTTGATGGCTTCGATGAAGAAGAAGAGGTGCAGGAGGTGGAGATTGATGAAGAAGATCAAGCCCTTTTTGAAAAGCTGATGCCAACGAGTGCGCTACCACGGCAATCCTTGGCTGACATGATCCTCGACAGAATAGCGCAGCATGAGGCAACAGAGCAGAGTAAGCCTGACACTGGCAGCGGTAATGCTGCAGGGCTTCCTCCAAAAGTTGTCGAAGTTTACACAAAGGTAGGCGTCCTGCTCTCTCGCTACAAGTCTGGTAAATTACCAAAAGCCTTCAAGATTATTCCCTCTTTGCGCAACTGGGAGGACATCCTCTTCCTGACGAGACCCGATACGTGGTCACCTAATGCACTTTACGAGGCTACGCGACTATTGGTCTCCAACTTGACTGCACAGCAATGCCAAAAGTTCATGACCCACATCTTACTCGAACGTGTTCGGGAGGACATCTTTGAGAATAAGAAGCTCAACTACCATCTCTACATGGCACTCAAAAAGGCGCTCTATAAGCCAGCCGCATTTTTCAAAGGCTTCCTGTTCCCACTGGTCCAAAGCGGGACCTGCACACTCAAGGAGGGTGCTATCGTCGCCTCCGTGCTCAGCAAAGTATCTGTTCCTGTTCTGCACTCCGCAGCTGCCCTACTTCGTCTTTCGGAAATGGACTTTTCAGGTCCAGCGGCGCTCTTCATTCGTGTTTTGCTCGACAAGAAGTATGCCTTGCCATTCAAAGTTGTCGATGCGCTCGTTTTCCACTTTCTACGGTGGAAGCAGATGGACAGACCATTTGCGGTTCTTGAGCATCAGTCTTTGCTCGTCTTTACCCAGCGTTACAAAAACGATATGACTGTTGAGCAAAAGGAAGCGTTACTGGAAATTGTTAGAGTCAAAGGGCACGACCAGATTGGTCCTGAGATTCGCAGGGAATTGCAGCATTCCATTTCACGCGGAGACCCTGCTCCTCCGGACGTTGACGTAGACATGCAACTCTAGTATCGTATCAGCAACTCCACGAATCAGCGGCTTCCTCATTGACTTGCTTAGCCTTTCTGCCCTTGGCTGAGCGCGAGTTGAGTGATGGCCATCTGAACGCGACGACCGCACTTGTCCGAGCTGATCATGACCTGCCGCAGACTATTTGTCGACAGTCACTGCGCTCTCTTTTGATCCTTAGCACACGGAGTGACTGCAACATCTTCTCATGCTACATCTCAGTGGTAATCTGTCGAAAGAGTGTGATATGACTGTCATCTCTTGTTCTAGATCTTCGGCTTCATGCTCTTCACACATTTTTCGCTTTCCATACATCGTCGCTTAGTTGCGGCTCTCTCACAATCTGCCACGTCGCGAGTATGTCAGGGGCAATGTTAGAATCTTGATGCGAGACGGTCTAGGCCCGCCCGGAGATGTCCGGTCAGATCCCACAAGAATCAGCTGTACAGACGAGCTGGTGATGTCTTGGGTTACTTCTTCCTAGTCCACTTGGGGATGAGCTCGCAAGAGTCGCATTAGACAGATCCTGCTTAGTCTGCCCTATCTCGCGCTCTCCGGCACTGCGCCCAATTCGCCTCTGTGCGAAACATCAGAGCTAGCGCATCCCTGCAGGAGTAAGGAGTATGCGTCGTATATGGCCGCAGTAGCACTTCAACATGTGTCACTCCTCACGATCCACCTGCGACAGGTTGTTTTGCGCACTTGGCTGCCAAGAACTTGAATACGCGGCTCAGACCGGTGCTTACTTGCCGCAGCCAAGTAGACCGGCAACGTTCTCCCTACACTCGACAAATTCTTCCGTCTCTTGGCCTCTATAAGGAATGCTGAATTTCATCCCGCCATCACCAGTTCCTACTGAAGCCATGGGTTCCGAATCAATGATGGCCTCTCATTCTGGTATGCATGGCTATTCTGACGCTGAAGGCCACATCTCTGCCTTTCGGGATATACTGCCGCATTGGTCTGGATATGCATTGATTCTATCGTTCGCCTTGGCGGCGACCCTGCTCTTCCTTGCAACGAGCTACATTCAAAGGAGATATGCCTTTGTCGATCATGAGTCGAGTGAATTCAGTTCTGCCAGTCGTTCAGTCAAGTCCTTCCTGATTAGCTCTTCGCTCGTTTCAAGCTGGACTTGTTAGTATCCCCTCTGGTTACAAACACAGCTGACTCAATAGGGTCCGCAACATTGGTACAAGCTTGTTCTAGCGCCTACAAATGGGGCATTGCCGGTGTTTTTTGGTCTTCAAGGTAAGCGATCATGATGTGAGCAGGAAAGGAGGCTGACCAGACTAGCGGTGCGACCGTTCAGATGATATTCTTTGGCTTCATTGCTGTCAAGGTCAAGCAATGCTCACCACGCTGCACGACGATTCTGGAAATTGTTCACAAGCGTTACGGACCAAGTGTACACTGCTTGCTTATAGCTTATGCTCTGGTCGTCAATCTTGCTGCATCGATGGTGTTGCCAATGGCGAGCTCTCGCGCTGCTCAAGCACTTAGCAAGACGAACGTCTATCTGGCAAACATTCTCACAGTGATGAGTGTTGCTCTATACACCCTCGTCGGAGGCCTGCGTGCGACCATGATTGCCGAGTAAGTGTCGACATCGCCGTAATTTATGCTGACAAGAAGCTACACGCACAATGTCGTGGTCATTCTCGTGACGCTCCTATTCTTCGTCGTCACCTTTGTCACATCCGACAAGATTGGATCTCCTGACAGGCTATACGATCTGTTGAAGAAAGCAGCTCTCACAATGCCGAGCGAGGACGGTGGTACGTACCTGACCTTCCACTCTGGCGATGCTCTTGCTTTTGGAGCTTTGAGTTTCATTGCCTCATTTGGTATGCTCTTCAATGATCAAGTCTACTGGCAGCGCGCTATTGCTGCTCGACCGCGTAATGCTCTTCGTGGATACATCTTTGGAGGGCTTGCTTGGTTTGGCATTGTCTTTGCCTTCAGTGTATTGGGTCTAGTAATGGTTGCCCTGCGACACGACAAGGATAGTCCTACTTACCCTCACTTGTTGAGCATGGCAGACATGTGTGCTGGGCTTGTTGCTCCTGCTGCAGCTTTCGCCCTTCTCGGCAAGGTGGGTGCGTTGGCGATGCTCGTGGTGATCATCATGACGGTTGTCACTTCCCTAGCATCCGAGCTTGTCGCTGTTTCCGCCATCTTGACACATGACATCTACAAGCTCTACCTACACCCATCCACCACAGACCTGGAACTCATACAAACATCGCAGTGGTTTATCGTTGCATGGGGCTGCATTACGTCTGCTGCATCCTGCTTAGCAGTCTACATGGACGCCACATGCTTCTGGATCTTTTGCCTGACTGGCGTTGTGTGCAGCTCCACTGTACCTACCCTGCTCTTCACCATCTTATGGAAACGGCAGCCTCGAATCGCCGCTCTCCTCTCTCCTGCTCTCGGGACTGTCATTGGCGTGGTTGTTTGGCTTTCAGCTGCAAAGGGCTTGCACGGATCCGTATCGATGTTCGCCCTTGCAGACATATACGTTGCATTGTCAGGCATTGCTGCCTCCATCGCGGCAGGCCTTATTGCAACGCTTGTCATCAGTGGTTTTTGGCCGGATGACTTTGATTTCGCCATCACGGGTGCCATCAACATGCCGGTCAAAGAAGGCTCAATCCGTTCAGAGACATCAGGCAGAATGACCCCGGAATACACGAACGAAGACGATCCCTTTGGCTTGATTCGCGCGTCACGTCAAGCTCTATGGATCAGCGTCGTGATTTCCTTCATTCTCATCATTGCAATTCCGGGCCCGCTCTTCCTGACAAAGTATGAATTTTCCATCGTGTCATTTAGAATGTGGGTCGTCTGTGCGGGATTGGTCCTTGCTGCCTCTTTTGTTATTGTGGTCATCATGCCGCTCGTCGAGTCCAGAGTGGCTTTGGGCGAAATCATCATCAATGTATGGCGTGCCGTTTTTGGACAGCCTAGTGGTAAGGACTCGCTGATGCACAGAACATCAACAAGAAGTGTAGGGAGCAGCGTGCATTCCTCGCAAGCAAGAAAGTCGAGAGTATCGATTCCAAAGCAGGAGCACCGTGCAACGATAGTTTCGATGCATAACTCACCGGAGATGGGGGTCACTGACCCAAGATGGGTCTAGTAGCCTCACTTGGTGTCAATTGCTAGCATATGCTGCAGACTTCTCACGTAGCTTGATTCATTGCGCTCGTTTTTGCTGTCCTGAATATGCTCCTATGTGATTGACTTCAAGTCAAGTCTGGTTCCTCGTTCATCTGGTTCTTGATTCGCAAGAGAAGTGTCGTCTTCCACTTGTCCAGCTTGCTCACTTGATCAAACACAAAAACATGATTGGAAAACTCATCTGCGTCGCCAGCCTCGACATCGCCGGCCAACTCATTGAGAAGCTGAAACTCGCGCGTCGATGCAAATGTCATGTCTTGCGCAGCGTATTGCTCGATAGCTCGTTTGATGGCAACGCTGTCGTTCTTGCACAAGTGGCAGATGCCTGCTCTGAGGTAGTAATCCTTGACACTCCATTTCGTCAGACTGTTGGTGACACTGTGCGTCGCCACCGCCTCGAAACGATCTGTAGCACGATTATAGTCTCCCTCAAGTGCAGCAATCTCTGCAACCTTCAAGAACATCTTATTGGCCTGCGACTCGGCATTGTCATTGGCAAGCCACTCACCAGCCTGTTCGTACGCTTCCATAGCTTTGGGCGCATCGATCAGCTCAAGCTCATAAATTTCTCCCACTTGCTGCCGATACGTTGCAGCGCGTCTAAAGTTGCCGCGACGCGTGAATCGCTCGATGGCTGATTCAAGGACTTGAATGCATTTCGATGGGTCTTCCTTCTTGTAGCATTTCGAAGCCTCGACATACGTATTGGCGGCATCATCCGCCTCATCCGTCTTCAATTGCATCTCTGCGGCTTTCTCAAAAGCAGCGCCAGCCTCACGAAGTCGTTTAGCAAGACGGAATTGGTTGGCTGCTTCTTGGTAGAGTTCAGCGGCTTCCTCATATTTAGAAGTACTGCCGCCGCTGAACCAGCCAAGTCCACCGCTAGAGTTGGCCTTCTTGTTGGCTTTTGCAAGGAGCTGATCGGCTTCTGACATGGATGCTTGGGATTGTGATGGAGTGTGAGTTGGGCGTGGTTGCAGGTTGCGCGATTTGTGTGAGGTGACGACGCAGCACAAACCGAAGCTGCTACAGCCTACACATCGTTCCTGCTTCTGCTTTGACTTTCTACAGCTACACAACCACAGCCATGTCTATCAAACAGCCCGCTGCAGCTCCCAAGAACATGGATGGTTCTGCCCTGCGGATTGCTATCGTTCATGCTCGATGGAACCCGACCGTCATTGAACCACTCGTTCGAGGTTGCCAGGAAGCACTCCTCGCTGCTGGAGTTCGCTCAGACAATATTCACGTCTCCTCTGTCCCTGGCTCTTTTGAATTGCCTTTTGCTACGCAACAGTTGATTACACAGAGTCAAGCACAAGCTGCTGCATCAAGTGTCGTCTCAGCAACAGATTTGTTGTCTGTTGGTACGTCTGCTGAAACGCCAGCAGGTCAGGCAGCCACAAAAGGACCATCGCCCAGTGCTTTTGATGCTGTCATTTCGATCGGTGTCTTGATCAAGGGCGAAACGATGCATTTCGAGTATATTTGTGATGCAGTGTCGCATGGCTTGATGCGTGTACAATTGGACAGCAGGGTACCGGTCATCTTTGGTGTATTGACAGTCTTGACAGAAGAACAGGCATTGGCGCGTGCGGGTGTTTCTGGTGACAAGCATAATCATGGCACGAGCTGGGTATGGATCATTTGCGGGTCTGTCAAGTGGCTAACAATCAGGGAGAAGCAGCAGTGGAGATGGGCCTGGCAAAGACAGCAGGGCTATAGGCTCAAGCCAATTTGTAGCAAGCATTCAAAGAACACGCAAAGCTAGTCATGTGAGATGGATGGATGAATGATGCTACCAAGAATTTAAGCGGCAATCGTGACCTCAACCTGACAATATTAGTATACGCTCCAGAAGCAATCAGTGATCCACGTACCTCTACTCCAGGCTCAATGTTGATGGAGGTAATCTGCTTGACAATCTCCGAGGGAGAGTACAAGTCGATGGTACGCTTGTAAATGCGCATCTCAAAGGTATCCCAAGTCTTCGAACCCTCACCGTTAGGTGTCTTTCGGGTCGTGATCTTGAGAGTCTTGGTAGGCAATCGCACGGGACCCTTGACACGGAGTGCCTTGCCCTTGGCGCGACCCACCAGCTCAGCGCACACCTTCTCGACGTTCTTGAGGTGACGCGAGGTCAAGGTGATGCGGATTCTGCGGATAGGGGCAGAAGACTGTGCATCCTCTTTACCCTGTTTCTCGTTACCGGCGACGTAGGAAGACATATTTCCAAGCGGTGACCGTGTATGTAGAAAGGGAAGCAGTTGGCTGTCTTGATGGTCGCCTTGTGCTGCCTGAATTTCTGAAATTTTGTGTTTGGTAGAGAAAGAAGCACAGTCACACACAAAGCCATGTAGAGGAGGGCCGGGATGGAAGCAGGCATTGCAGAGACTCAAGCTGGTACTTAACAAGGGAAGGGCTCGTATCAGTCATAGCAGAGCGTGGAGCGACATTCCTGCGCATATGTAGACTGCACTACGCCCACCTCAAATTCATTTATTGACGCCTGAACATCGTACTCCCACGGACATACTATCGCTAGCACGGCCTCTTGCTCTGGTATCTACCAAGTTCCGCGAGACTCTTCTACACAAGATCGCCCTCCAGCTTGTTCTAGCTTGAGTCTATGACTACCCTACAGTACTGCATAGAATGCGCAAACCTGCTCTACCCACGAGAAGACAAGGAAAACAGGAGACTTATCTATGCGTGTCGCAATTGCGAATACTCTGAACAAGCGCCCGAGTCACGTATCTACAGGAATGAGTTGCTGTCAAAAGAGGGGTAAGGTCTCATACACAAGCTATTGAGATATGCATACAAAATATGGCTTTATCTTGGGACTCAGTCAGAGTTAGCTATCGGAAATGCATGCCTCAATTGTTTACTGGTCAGCTGCATGAGCTAACATCTTTTAGAGAGACAGCAGGCGTGACGCAAGATCTCGGAGCAGATCCGACACTACCTCGGTCAGACAAGGAGTGCCCACGGTGTCACGAGACAAAGGCCGTCTTCTTTCAATCACAACAGCGCAAGGCAGATACAAAGATGGTGAGCATTTCTGGTCTGCTGTTTGTGAAGAATATGCTGACATGCTAGACACTCTTTTATGTGTGCACTGGGTGTGGTATCATTTTCGAGGATCCAGAAGTGCAGCCTTAGTCAAGTCTTGTTGACTCCTCAGCTGCTCAGGGCGTATACTAGAGATAACTGTCCTCCTCGCCCTGAACCACGAGCCATACGCTTAATTCATCTTCTTCTTTTGTATTTCTGACTGCCGATAAGCCAGCACGTGACTTGCCACTCTTCGCGGCATTTCAAAGACTTCACGAAGGCAATCAAGACTCCCCATCTTCCGCCATGTCGCTCTTCCGATCAGCTCTCCTCAGACCCTCAGTGACGCGCCTCTCACCAAGGCTCATCAGTCAAACCAAACGAAACTACCATGAAAAAGTCCTCGACCACTACAACAACCCACGTAACGTCGGCACCCTTCCAAAAGGCGACGCTGATGTCGGTATCGGTCTCGTTGGTGCGCCTGCGTGTGGCGATGTCATGAAGCTTGCGATTCGTGTGGATGATAGTGGCAAGATCACCGATGTCAAGTTCAAGACCTTTGGTTGTGGTTCAGCCATTGCTTCTTCTTCGTACTTGACGGAACGC
This sequence comes from Protomyces pachydermus, assembly GCA_003717275.1. Taxonomy (NCBI): domain Eukaryota; kingdom Fungi; phylum Ascomycota; class Taphrinomycetes; order Taphrinales; family Protomycetaceae; genus Protomyces; species Protomyces pachydermus. Next base: position 3,732 of record QXDU01000109.1, on the reverse strand, counting down.
ATCAAGGGATTGACGATGGATGAAGCATCAAAGATCAAGAATACAGTCATTGCAAAGGATCTTTGCTTGCCGCCCGTCAAACTTCACTGTTCGATGCTTGCAGAAGAGGTAAGCACCTTTTTGAAGTGCGCAATGAGCTTACTAACAAATCCAGTCACTACAGCATGCCATCAAGGACTACCAGTCAAAGCGCGCTCAACGGCCACAAACCCTCGGTGCTTAAGCAACAGCAAAGCACATTGAATGATTATGTTTAGCGGGATGATTTTGCTTATGAGTAGAAATCCAAAATATTGCAGAGTCATGTCTCGCCTCGCGCCTTGAATGCAGAGAAGGTCTCCATGTCCGTACTGACTACTTTGACCTGTAGCCGTCCTTCAATTAATTCGCCCGTGCTTGCTTCCAGATGATGGAGCTGTGTGATGCCAACCTCCTTGACATACGCCTGCATCTTTACATAATTCAGGCCAATCTGCTCTGGCCCATGCGAGTCGTCACTCAAGCAGAATCGTGCGCCGGCATCTTGCATCATACGAATGATGGCTCTGGATGGATACGCGCAATCCCAACCTTTCCTAAATGCTGCTGAATTGAGCTCAAACAAAGCACCATATCCGACAGCATACTCGATATTCCGTCGCATTTGCCGACCCACTGCCTCATGTGTAAGGAGATCTGTACCTTCTGGCGCCATCAGTAAAATCACATCAAAATGTCCAATCACCGCCGGCTGAAAGGTCTGCATGACTTCTAATTGATGCTCAAAGTATCGCTTGTAAAACGCAGATATGTCTTGACCGAATGGTTCCATGGCTTTCATGAACGTAGCCTTGTCAACGTCGATTGGGATACCATCAACATGATGCACACTGCCTACCATGAAGTCAACAGGAAATGCCTCTCTGAGCGCATCTAGCCGAGCCAAATCTGGTTTCCGGATGTACTCTGTTTCCAGACCTACCAAAAGCTGCATAGATCGTTTCTCCTGCTTGTACCGAGCTTGCAACGCTCGAGCATGTTCATGATACCGCGTGAACATGTCTGTGAGATCATCAAGAGTCTGTGTTTCACCTGGATAGAGATCTTGTAGTTTGTAGCGCGGGATATGCTCAGTGAGGCAGAAGAGGGAGAAGCCTAGTCTTTCAGCTTCTGTGATACATTCCTCGAGTTGTCCAGCTGCATGGGTACAGTACTGACCGCTATGAGAGTGGTGCGAGTGCATGGCTGGCTTTGTTGGTGCAGCAGAAGCAGAAGCAGAGAGAACTCCTCAGGAAGCCTCAGAAGCTGGAGTGGTCGTCGTGCTCTCAATTCCATCTCGAGAAGGAGAAACGCGAAATCAGAAAACACGACCACAGCTATACAAACAACTCCCAAGGCATAGACCATGTCGGCCCTCGCAGCATCAGACGACGAACAGCTTTCTCCAAAGGAACAACAAGTCCTTGCTGAATACGAACGTCTGGTAGACAACCTCGCGCAACTCAACAAGGCCGTTCATACACTCTCGCAAATGCCAGCAACGCAACTACTGGATAACCTACGCGTTGTTGAGCGCAAGACGGGGTTGGTTTTTACGTTGTTCAGGTCGAGCGTCTGGCAAATCTTGGCGGAGCAGACGAACCTCAATATGGATGAGTCGATGGAAGATTGAAGGCGCGTCTGGATTTGGATCAACCAATGCAGGCAATGGTGCCCGACCGTGCACAAGTACGCAACTGCCATCAGGAACTGGTAGATTGCGCTCTGTATCGCAGGGACGCACGCGCCATGCTAGGACGCGCAAGAAGGGTGAATGACTCAATGTCAGACAAAAGTGAAGCCACAACCGATGCACCGCGCTTCGCGTCATGACCATTTGCGCTGCACGGGAGCTCTCCTCATACAGAAAGAAGGGCATCACGTTTCATCGACCTACAAGCCAGATGGCGGTCAAACGTCTCATTCGACCTGCATAGATCCATACGACGTTTGTCAGGCTTCATTGCCGGAGAACACACCAATGGACGTTTTGCAAGGCCTCAGGTTGGTCGCCACGTCTCTATAAAAGCCTTGCTTGCAAAGTCTGTACCTGCCTTTAACAGGTACGGAGACGACCTCTTTCTATGCTCGCTTTCGTCGTGCTAGTAGTTGCACGGCTCATACCACGTCTGTCCAGGCTCCAGCACAGTCCATGCTCCACGCCAAGGTTCATAGATGATCTCTCGTATATCCACCACCTGAACAACCAATTGCCTGCACTACGACATGAGTGCTTGCCTAGAGACAAACTTGTCGTAGTCATGCGTCCCCATTGGCACAAGCGTAAGATGTCCTCCGCCAACGTACACGTCAGCAGTTTTGCAAACAGCGTCTTCTCGATTGTACTGTGAAACAGCCATCCATCCGCCTCCGACAATCCCAGCAGTGTTTCAAGAAATCGAGCAGGTTGTGCGACATGCTCAATGATTTCCATGGCAGCAATCACCTGGAATGGCCTTTCCTGCCCCTCCTTGATACGCTCGGAGAACGTCTCCGCTAAAACTTGCTGATACTCCACAGCGATGCCTTGCCTCGCAGCATGATCTTTTGCTACCGTAGTGGCACGCTGGAACGCATCGTTTCCCATAACTTGATCACCAAGACGAGCTAGTGATTCTGTCCAAGACTCACCACCACGATCTGCATGCAAACGGGTTCATCTTGTTCAGAGGGCAGAGGAGCCTTCTGTATCCCACCAAGTTGCCGCGAGTTCATCGAAATGGGAGATTTCGTCAGCTGATGCAGAAGAGAGCGGTTGTCGTTTTTGACAAGGATAGAGAGGACGGAGAGAGGTGTATAGTGAGGGACGAGAAGCAAGAGAAGAGCTTGAAAGAGTCTTTTTAGCTGTGCGGCATACAGATGAGCGCATGGTCAGTAGTGTTTGTCCTCGCTCGCCCTTCTTCCAACTCCCGCCCAGCGGTCACCAGATGGATCACAAACCCCTTCCGAAGAAACGAATGGAAGACTCTTAATCTTCGCGGATGCTTATGAAGGTAACGATAATTGAGATATGAATGCTGTTGGAAATGAAAGGTAGCCGAGGCTAAAAGAAAAGTGCAGCTTCAGCATGTTGTGCTTCGGCAGCCTCAAGTGTTGCATCGCATATTATTCAAGCTGTTCTTCTTTCCAAGTCGTATCCCGGGTGCGTTTCGATCTGCTATGCCAACGCCAGATCAGCCGAAGCGACCTCGATGAGATGATCAGACAACAGTGCTCTTCTACTTCTTGGGGCGGAGACAAGGGGACGGTTGGGGAATTGGCCTGACTGGAAGTCCAAATGTTTGCCTGACACGTTCGAGGAAGAAATACTGCATGTCGACTTCGTCACAATTTTGAGACGGCACATAGACCACAGTACAGACGCAGATGCCCAACTTGTCACCTTCCTTGTGTTTTCCCTGGATGAATCCCACTGGCACTCCGGGCGCGCAATGATCAACACGATCAACACGATCGAGGGCTGCATTGACCATGCTTACACAAACGTTGGTACATTGGGAGGACGAAACCTCTGTTTTGTGCGCGTCTAGACGCTGATGCTCCACGCTGATCTTGAAGCATTGCTTAGGCCCCTCCCTAGGATTTCTAGGATTTCCAGGATTTCTGGGAGGAGCTTGAGCGACGAGTCCCGAGAAGAATAAGATGATGAGCGACCAGTGTGCCATTGCTGTCATTTTGTGCGTTGTCTGATTGCAATGGTTGAAGGGTCTCTTG